>JAJIBD010039304.1:0-260374 GCA_021461705.1 Cryptotis parvus | reverse complement strand
CCAGCAGACCAGCCTATCACAGCCTGGCTCACGCAGCTTACAGTCATGCTTATCAATAAATGCTGGATTTAGAGGTGACTACAAAAGTATACCACCCAGACAGCCTGGCAAGCTACCCCGTGTCATATTTGATATGCAAATACCAGTAACAATTATAGACCTCATTCCATGACCTGATGGAATGGTTTGAGGCTCTTTATGTTCCTGGAGCAAGCAGGTGCCCTTGGGCTCTACTGCATGAGACAGGTCATATGGAGATGTTACTGGTGCCGCTCAAGCAAATCGATGATGAGCGGGAAGACAGTGATATTGTATATCTGAATAATACTCTTCAGTGAGAATTTTTTGGAGCTTGAGATTATAAACATAAATCAATTGCCCGTGTTTTAATATGATTAACTTTTCTTTTGTAAACTGACATCCCATGGAGATTAGAAACTTGGGACAATTTGAAATAAAAATACGTAAAAGATAACTTAAACAAATAAGCCCATGTTACATAAAGTCGAAGACATGCAATTTAAAATATATTGGAAATTAAAATCTCTGGAATTAAAAGTAACCTGTAAAAGTACTACTATAGCGCAGTCGTGACATGCATCAAATGCTCTAAGCTTTCTTTAGAGATTTATCAAGGGCCTCAATTAGGAGTGGTTCAGAGGCTTAGAACACCTGTCTTGAAGCATATGGTCCTGAGTTCAAATTGCAAAGAGTTATTTTCCGATGGGGTGACTGACTGGGTACTAGGAACGCCGCACCTACCAAGGAAGAGCTCTGAGAGACCAAGTCCTGTCAAAAGCAAGGGTTTGTATTATGCTTGATATGCTCGAGGCTCATGGCGTGACCCCAGCGGGTCAGTATTTCTAAAGGCCTAGAGCCTTTATGAGACAGTCTTTTAAGGAATAATTCGCTACAGAAAAGCCCGCGCATAACTATCCAATAGGTTTAAAATATTACATCAGGGTCTCTGCCGCGCTTGAGCAATAATCACTCTGAGTAACCATCACCCTGCATCTGAGTGTACTAATACTTCTTTCCATATTTGGCACTGCATGGAAATGATCAGGTATCATACCAAATACAGAGGGGACATCAAGCGTAACCTCTCGAGATGTTTGCCTTATAGCCCTCCCTGGAATTTTGCCCAAGGCCCCCTTCCTGCTGTGCTCTTATCCATCATTTTATCAATTATCGGTTGAGCCATCATTTTATTAGTTACCTCTGGCATACCAGCTACCTCTGATTCCTGTCTTTGTGTTCTGTGGGTTAGGGGCCATCCTTTCATTCCCCTTTTCTTATAGAGTTCTCTGAAAATCTAGAGACCATTAGAGACCTTCACTTCATAGGGCTGATGCTGTTGCCTGAGTACTAACAGTGACTCCACCCACAGTCTCTGATGAATGCAAGTAGCCTATCAAGAGAGGCAAAGGCCCAGCCCGTAGAATGAAAACAAAGAGTATCAGGGACTCATGCACCCAAGACTCAAACCACCCTCTCAGCGCTTCATACACTATCCGTGAATTAAAACATCTTTTTTTAGACTGGGTTGCTTCACTGCCATGGGGCCGTGTTCTGTCATCTATTCACGTAATATTTCTTTTAAATTTCACCATATATATTTTTAAGGAAAAATGGGTGAAAAGGTCGTCTTCTGGGCTACTTCATGCTGACAATGGGACTGTAGACCCTGCCTGTGCAAGAATTTGAAATCTTTAAATGAATCCCATGCAATGAATGGATCAGATTTTCTGAGGGTTATTATCTGCAAGAAAGATCAGATCAATTAGGCTAGAACATTACTTAGAAATGATTAGGCCCCTGGAGGGTAAAAGTCCCTCTTTTGCCTAGTGAGACAGAATACTTTGCTGTTTTGGGAAACACAGTGTTAAGGTAACACAAAATTGAAGCAAATATTTTGTGTCAGTTTACTCTCATAAAAAGGAACACCAAGCCACCTCTCTGACTTTGTACAACATAGAAAGCCTTGCCCTTTTACTGAATGTGGTAGAACCAATAGATGACTATACGCTGATCATCTGAACTTTTGCATAAGTCAAACTGGCCGATCCTTAAGATTTATGACACAAAACACAGTTCTGAGTTACTTTAAACTGCCCTGTTTTGTGTCCTTCCGTGGACAATTGTTATTCCTAATATTCTTGGATGAAGTATTGGTACCCTTAGTGGCTTAAGAATTAAAAAGCTTTTAAGAATTCTTATGAATCTTAGAATTTTCAAATGACTGTGTACCATAGCTAAGAAAAACATCCAACCAATTTGGATGCTAACTTGAAAACCCTTATTCTGCCAGAGTACGTTTGCCTTTTAGCTGATGTTCCTGGTTGGACTGAAGTCATGCATAACCTGGAGTTCCCTTTTAGACTAGGCTGATTACATATGGTTAGTAAAACAAGTTTTATCTGGGTTATCCAAGGGGTACCTTTTAAATCAAGTCTATTTGGATATATACATTTATTTAATTGCCTTTTGTAGAGCTAGAATTTGATCTTCTGATTATAGAAATATGATTTTCTCTCCACCTTCGCTAAATTTGCCAAATGACTTTATAAACCTGACTGGTTCTTTTGCATAAACACAGCAAGACTGGAGAACTCTCACTTAAGATTGCGTTACTACTAAAATCCTGGGAATTGGCTGAGGCAGAGTAGGCACTTCAATTATGGTATTTTAATGTCTTTACCTGTCACGTCAGGGTTACCCCAGGCTTGGCTGCTTGAAGATCCATGATGAGCTACAGGTGATATGGGCCTCTTCCACTGGGTTGAGCAGAGTGTGACAGCATCCCTCTTTGGGGCTGACCATTCCTTCTGCAGCTGTTCTTGTTGCATGGCCCAGGCAATTGTCAGTCACCACAGATTGGCAGATTCACCGTTCTTCACAGCAGAGATGATCCTTGAGCTGGCCTGCCTTTAGGGTCTCCTGAGGTTGTAACTACCTGCATCACTTAGACCAATCGCTGACTTCTATTTTCCCTGGAAGAGAGACGTAGAGATTATATGCCTTTCTGTCTGCAAGAGGCTAGGCGGTACAGAGAGGAAATATTTTGTTTGAGTTTATGCAAACCAGCACAGTGCCATAAACAGTCAGAAACATACTGAAGGTGTAAAGAGAAAAGCACACATTACACTTTTACTCTAGAGAAGTACAATACGCCAATATACTTCATTGGAACTTCTTGCTTAAAAGAAGCTGAAGTCCTGTTGAAATAGAGCAGACAGTTCCAGCAGTATCCTATCATTTGATTCCATGTCAAAGCCTAATTACCAATTTTTAGGAACACTGTGGAGTTCATACCGTTTGTCTAATATTTTTTCCATAGATTTTGCAAATAGGTACTAGAACAATTCTTTAGAAAAGGATTTCTTAGTTTATTTACTAACATTCTCAGACCTTCTACACATTCCTGTACATTTATTTTTCCTGTAACTTTCCTGTAAAAACAAGCCTTCACTTTAACAAATTCCTTCCTTTTTCCCACAGACATCTCCATCCATTATCTTTTTGTTACTTAAAATGCATTATCTAGACTTCTTATAGTTACACCTAAAGGTATTAACTTCCTTATTTTATGGAAGCTCAATACCAATTAATTTCCCAAATTTAGAAACAGGTTGCTAATTATTATTTTATCTAGCAGCAAAAACTACTTTAAAACATTAAATCAACAGTTCCCTTTATATTCAAGAGGCTGAGACAGCACCACAATTAAAGTTCTTTTTAAATTTATGTGGCAAAGATTCACTTTATATTAGAAATTATTCAGAAAACATTTAAAATTTTATCTTTAGAATTCCAGTTTTTAGGAACACAAACAATGCAAAGTTAAAATACCCAAAAGATTGCTACCAAGAACAGTAAAGATTTCACACTTGTGAATAACTAAGACTTTCAAGGTAAAGACTAGGTTGATACCTGTTGGCAAAGCTCACTTGTATTAAGACTATTTCAATAATAGCACATACCAGGCAGACTAAAAACAAAAGTCTGAAAAAGAAAAACTGATTGCTATCATTTACTTCCTACAGTTCTTTTAATCTTTCATGTTTAGAAGCCACAAAATTTAAACCAACATTTTTAACTTGAATGTTAAAGAGATTCTTTTTTTTTTTCCAGCAAGGGCTACTTTGGAATTTTACCAGATTTATCAGGCTGAGGTGATTACCTATTGCAGAAATAAAACGAATATGTACCAACATAAAACCTTTGAACTACCAATTTTTCATGAAACACAAGACCTTCTTTGATTTAATTGCAGCAGTTTTTGTACCTTAGTTAATTTTCAAAGCCCAATTTCTCATTAAATTTAGCCTAAACTTATAGGGTAAAGCTCTGCACTATCTTACAAAGTTCTTATTTCTTTGCTGACTCAGCTCTAGCTCCCACCCTCTCTAAACAGCACAAGTTCAGGAGCAAGAAGAATTTCGGGATCAGGAACTAAAACGTTTTACAATTAGACCTTTTAACTTTTTACCATAAGATTTAGATTGAACATGTCAATTTCTCCTGCTCAATACTCAGTTTGGAACACATTGCCTATCCACAAGCCAGCAATTTGCTTTTGATTTCAACTTGGTTTCATTTAGCACTTTAACGTTTCACACGGACAAGACAACTGCAAACAATTGATGGCCACCACACACGCACACACATACATATACAGTTGATTGATTGATCTTTAGTTATGATTTGGCCCTTTTGGAAGGTAGAGGAAACTGAGAGACTGAGAAAGGAAGGACTGTCCCCCCAGGGCAAATAGCCCTGCTCCACCAGTTTGGACCTCACCTTGTCCAGTTTTCAGCTGCACCAGTCTCTGTTCCCTGCCTGTGCAGTTGGTGTGGGGTCCTGTTCTGGTTCCTTTACTTTTTCAAGACACCCATTGCAGCAAATCTGACATTTTCTTTTCTTTGCAAAGCTTGGTACCAATACCATGAAGGCCTGGATGTTAGATATATACTCAGGCCACGTGTTGTTACAAAGATCCTTAAGGCAGCTTTGGGAGGTCACTGTTTTAAAAGCAGCCCAAGGGGACTCTAACCCCTCCCATACTAGCCACTCCAGAGGGGGACTCTAACCCCTCACATGCTGGCCACTAGTTCAGAGAATTATCATGCATGGACCTCTTGATCAGTGATCTCTGCATTACTACAGGCGTCCCTGGGGCCCTCCCATCCACCAGGACCACAACCTGTGTATGGAGCTGGACCTAACCTGCCATGGGCTTCGAGATCGGGAGAAGAAAAGTTCTGTCTTGCTTGCTTGCTACCTTCTGTAGCCTTACTGATATTTGCTGCATCTCTTACTAGATTATGTGCCTTTCTGTCTTGGTGAGAGGTTTTCCTTCTAGTCTTTTTACCCTTTTTTTTTCTTTGCCTGGGGCAAAAGCTGCTAGAGACCTCGTTTACATTCTAATTGACCTCAGGTGTGCTCTAGCCATTTCTCTCACTAGTAAAGGGGAGAGGAGGGAAAGGACTGCTGAAATTTGGTCTAGAGTCTTTCACTATTGGGTTTTTCCTCCTTCCTCCCATAGTGATAGGTGGCCGAGACAGACAAAGGAGGGGGGTACCTCTTTTACAGAGACCATTCAGTTACTTGTTTACGGTGAAGAACTTAGCCGTAGTGGACTCAGCAGTTGTGACTTGCTGACTGACCACTAGGTCAGCGCCACCATAGACCATATGTTCTTGTAGCAGACAGCCCCTCGAGCTCCGTAACCTTTGGCTAGGACCTTAAGGGTGCCGGTCGTGGAGCCACAGACTCTTACGCCTATCAGGGTGCTCATATGCACACACACTCACACAAGGTTATAACTTTCCTCCCTGTTCCCCTAGAGATTTCCGAGGGCAGCATACCTTCTCTGCAGATTTTTCCACTGATTACCTCACTACTGTTGGAACTCCTCCCAGCCACTCACTGCAATGTTCTGCTGCCGTAGCCAAATAATGTAGGTGGGCCTCACTGGTAGCTTATATGAGGCGGGAAGGGGAGAGAAATGTAATTCCTTACGGTACATGATGTTAATAACCAAACATACACAGGTCACAATTACAAATAGGACAGAGGTTTACTTCACACAGTTTCACACTTTTTTTTCAATCCCTGCGGACGGGTCAGCTACTTTCACTCAGTCTCACCCCACACTCACCACTTTCACAATCCGTTTGGAATTTTTGTTTGAACAGGTTTTCTTAGACTGCTGTGATGAGGCTCAAGAGAATCTCTCGGTGTTGGGCGCCAACCTGCTGTTTCTGGGTTACAAGACCTAGGTCTTCTCAGGACTCACCCTGGGGGGCCGGGACTCGAACGGCGGACTTCTCTCACTCTCGACTTGGAAGGAGGAAGGAGGCATTAGTGTCTCCTTCCCCAGACCGAGTCAGCCATTCTGCTGAATAAAAGGTCAGAGAAAGAGGAGGTAGTAGGAGTCTGCCCCATGTTCAGTGAGGCAGGAGAGAGAAATTCAGGGTACAGTAAGAAAGTCAGAGAGACAGAAGAACTCTGAGCGACAATAACACACCTAAGCGAGTTCTCCAGAAACACGACAAAGGGCAAGGGTCTAGGGGTTAGTTCAAGTCTCAGTCACACTCAAAAGCCAGCTGGCACCAATACAAATTTTTTTCACTAACAAATGGAAGGAAACAGCAATGCCTTCCTTCCGCCAAACGGAGAGATCGGACGTCCCGGGTCTCCACCACCACCGAAAGGCTTCCCCAGGGCTGTGACCTGTGGTTCTAGGACCTCGTCTATCCACCACAGCTGGGGAGAGAGTAGGTAGAGGCTCACGCCCTACCAACTTCCCGATCCAGCAGTCACTCCAAAAGCCAGCTGGCACCAAATACAAATTTAGCGATCGCGGTTTTAAAGGGCGTCCACTTACCCAGGATGATCTTGTCAGGGTCCTTGAGGCAGGCGGGGTCACTTGGCTCCCGGATCCCGGACGAGGCCCCAAATGTAAAGGTTGGCCACCCGATGGGGTGACTGACTGGGAGCCTAGGAGCGCCGCACCTACCAAGGAAAACTCTGAGAGACCAAGTCCTATGCAAAAGCAAGGGGTTTTATTAATAAGCGAGTATGCCTCGGGCTCATAGCGTGACCCCAAGCGGTCAGTGGCTAAGAGCCCTGAGCCCTTTCCAGGGGCGATCTTTTAGGAATAATTCCGCGCTACAGAAAAGCCCCAGCGCATAACTATCCAATAGGTTTAAAATATTACATCAAGGTCTGCGTGCATGTCAATCACTCTGCACCAGGTAACCATCACTCACCCATCTGAGTGTGCCTAATACTTCTTTTCCATATTTGGCACTGCATGGAGGCTGATCAGGTATCATACCAAATACAGAGAGGGGACATCAGGCGCAACCTCTCGGGAATGTTTGCCTTATAGCCACTCCCTGGATTATTTGCTTAAGGCCCTTCCTGCTGTGCTCTTATCAAGCCATCATTTTATCAATTACTCGGTTGAGCCATCATTTTATTAGTTACCTCTGGCATTTTACCAGCTACCTCTGGTTCCTGTCTTTGTGTTCTGTGGGTTAGGGGCCATCCTTTCAAAATCCCAAATGTCACCACATGCCGTGAGTGTTGCTCCTTTGTTATTTGAACACTGGGAGCTCTAGCCCTACTACCAATAGTGATTTACATCCACACTGCAGTCAGATGTATATAAACACCACAAAGGGCCTGGCTGCCATTGAGTTCTGTAGTCATAAATTGGAGTGTAAGCTAAATGGGTGTAATCACTTGGCGAAGCAGGGGTACAACTAACGTACAAATTTGGTGAACATGCACAACTGAGTGCACAACCCCAAGCAAACATGACCGAGAAATAACAACTGTGGAAGCTCCTCCGAAAGATCAATCACTTGATCGCGGAAATCATGTTATTCATCAGTTTGCTTTCGGCATGTATGGCGTTTCCATTTGTCCCTGTCACGTGCCAGTGTAGCCCAATGGCATCTGCTTGCACCAGGAATATGAAACCCTTACATTCAGGGTCTTGATGAAGAAGTCTGACCATCTTGTAGGTGGGTGACCACGTAATCTTTTTGACATCTCATGGGATCAGTCGGTAGCAGTTATCTCCAAGTTGCATTATATGTCAATCCATCTGATTTTCTACGCCTTGGCAAATGAAACAGTGTCCCTGACTCTTGATCATCAACTTTCAGGGAACCTCTGCAGGTCTCCAACAGTATTAGGGCAGAAATTCTCTTCTACCTCTGAGGCTGCTGGGAATGGATGAAAACTCATGAGTTCAGTGTAGTTCCAAAAAGGCTTTTAACAGTACAAAGCTCTACCACCAATCAAATATAATGAAAGAACTCTAGCTCTGGTCGGAACTTAGACCATACAAGAGGCCCAAGTCTCCTACCAAGGGAAGATCTTACCGAGGGGAGTCCTACCAAGAAGTGTGTGTAAGGGTGGAGGTGCCTCAAGTCCGTCTCCTTATATACAGTAATCCTAACTGTTGATAGGGAAAGTCCACTGTCAACAAAGGATAAACAGCTTCTAGATATAGAAGAGTGTAGAAGGAGTGGTGCCACATCCTATTATAGGTATAAACAAAGGAGTATGCCAAGGACTAATCCCTTCAGAGATTATCTCTTATGTAAAACACTGGAGACAGAGAGGGCTGGTATAAAGTAATACATCTTAATTTCATGGGCTTCATGTAATCTAGATGGTACCCACAAGGTCCTTCTTATTTATTATCTGTACCAGGGTGATTCTGAGTATCTTGTTCTCTGTATACTGAAAGGGTCACACGTCTGTGTGAGAGCAAACTAGTATGATCCTTCCTATAATCTTAAACGATAGTCTCAACGTAGCCAAAGTGGCAGTCTCCTGGTAAATTCTAACTTGTCCCATACTGGGTGCAGTGGATATAAAAGGGGTGCTATGCCCAATCTACATAACATAGAAGTCTTAGTAGATGTATAATAAGTCAGAAGTCATTTTCAGAGTCAAGGTGACTTCTGTAACTGCCCACACCCTCTATCAGTGTTTACATAGAAGAGAGATCTCATTAGAATGAACCTTGGCTTAAGACATGTAAGTAGATTAAGCTGTGAGTGGGTAAAACAGCAATGCTCCCAAGATACCTAAGCCTGTCATCCAACAGTCTACAGAGGTTGGAACTCTGGATTCTTTTCTCACTTGAGTGAGGCATGATATTCAAGTATAGCTCTTTTGATTCCTCTTTGGGAGACACAAATAAGCGTTCTCATCCTGTTTTCATAGGGTCCAGGTCTCTAAGGTGTATGCTAATGCAGGGAGAATGGTGAGTCTAAGAGATGTGCCAGAGTCAGAGGTTCTTTGTCCTTTTAGCTTATTTCTTTGATGCTCTTGGAGGCATTCCAGCCTCTCTCTTCCTCCTGCGCAGTTCAGGTGCTAGGTTATTCATCATGTTGACTTCTGACTGAGGTACACATAACTAAGGTCAATATTATCAACTTAAGTTTTTGTATTTACAAAGCTCAATATTAGTAACTTAAGTTTTATATTTATTACTAAAGTGCTAATAAACTATTTTCACTCTAATGACACTTGCGCTTTTTTAAAATCATTTTAAAATTGTAAGAATGGGAAACCTGAAAACATTTCTTAATATGTACCTTATGACTTTTTTAAAATGGAAGAAAAGATTTCCTCAGAGATTATAATAATATATCTGCCTAATTAGCTTTATGATAAACAACATGGGACCAGCCAATGCACTGAAGCGGTTGAATAGTCTGTGTTAGGTGTGTCTGTCTCTGAGTTTGTGGGGAGATGAACAAGAGAATTTAGCAAGTCCACAATAAAATTTTTGAATTAGGAAGCTGGAACCTGTTTGTTGCATGGAGCCCTTGGCATATTATTTCACCCTCTTTCACCTTAATTTCATTGTATGGAAAGGTAAAACCTTGCTTCTGTAAAAGCTGGTTTTTTTTGCTAATGAACTTTCATGGCAAGTGGTTTGCAATTCAGTATGCCGCTGGGGCTTCTGGACTCCAGTGTGGAAGAATACAGCATGAAACCCAGGGCAGCAAACCTACCTCCGGAGTCTGTTGGAGCACAGGCATTTTGTGAGTATGGAGAAAATAAATTTTAGCAAATATTCTTTACTTCCCCAGCATTTGCTGTTAAAGCTTTTACTTCTAATTGTGGAATAAAGGGCTTTGGTCTTATGTTGAAAGAATTCCAGGCATTAAGCAAGCAAGCAGGTGGGAGGACTTTGGGAAGGCTGTGAAATGAATCTGTGCCTGCTTGGAAGGTTAATCCAGAAGATCTGAAGGTAAACCTGGGTGGTTTGTTTTCTGAAAGGAGCTGCAGGATGGAGGAGGATGTTCCTGCCAGCTCCTGTGTCTTCAGATAGAGCCATTGCAGCTGTTAGGGGCTTCTCCTGGGTTATAGTGAGACGTCTTAGGTTGCTGCACATTTCTCTGTGGGCCTCTTCACCAACAGAGGCGTCGGCACCAATTTTCCCTGTCAGTTAACCTTGCTCACTCCTTGCTTCCACAGTATAAATCGAGATTAGCTCTTGCTTTTGCACTTCCCTTTTTGGTCTCAGAATTCTAACTCTAATGAGCATGGTTTGATATTTGAACATGGACTGTGCTTTTCACAGAGCTCATGGTTGTTTTGTTTTTAATGTGCCAGAGAATCTCTGTTTCAAGAGGCAACTTCTAAAGCATTTCAGCTTGTTAAAATGTGGCCGACTGTTCCTATAGTTTTATTGAGGGAATAAGATAGTTATCAGCAATGAGATTGTTTGCATGTCCTGGGTATTGTGAATAATGTGAATAATACTTCACTGAAACTGAGAGTGCTGGAGTCTCTATGAGATTCTGATTTCTATCCTTTTTAATAAAAGGATATAAGTGTAATTTCTAGTTTATATGGTAGTTCTACCTCTATTTTTGTGGTTGGTTTGTTTTTGAGGAGTCCCCAAGCTTTCTTTCATAGTGTATGTATGAATTTACACTTCACCTTCATATCTGGGGATCCAATTCTTTTCATAGGCTCCACACTTATCTTTATTTTTTATAGCAGCTATAGTAACAGGTATGCGGTGGTATCACACTGTGGCTTAGATCTGCATTTACCTGGTGATTGGTAGTATATACTACCTTTTCATGTCCTTTCAAGTACCTTCTGTACATACTTTCTAGCCATGTATATGTCTTCAGAGAAATGTGTGTTCGAGTCCTTTGTCCATTCTAAAAATCAGATTCTTTGGCTTGATTATTGCACTCTAGAAATGCCTTACATATTTTGGATATTTAGACTGTTGTCAAGTATATAGTTTGTGAATATTTTCTACCATCCTGTGTGTGCATTGTTTTTATTTTGTTCATCAGATCTTTTGTTGTGCAGCAATTTTTTAGTTCCCTCATTTTTTTTTACTTTTTGTCACATATGCTTTTGGTATCGTATGACACTGGGTCATACACCAAGGTCATAGGTCATTCATATGACATAGGTCATACGCCAAGACCTATGTCAAGAAACTTTCCCCCCCCTATTTTCTTCTAAGAGTTATGTAGTTGGTTCTAGTTTTAAGTCTTTCATTTATTTCTATTGATTTTCCTTCCGAAAAAGTAACTTACAGCCAGAATTAGAAGGCAAAGAGGTTTCTTTAAAAAAAATAGAACTAAGAAAACAAAATACTCAGCAAATTATGATTTTTTAGACTATTTTTGCCTTGTTTTATTTTTGGGACATACCCATCAGTGGTCAGGGCTTACTCCTGGATCTACATTCAGGATCACTCATGGTGGAGCATAGGGGACCATCGGAGGTGCTGGGAATCAAACCCAGGTTGGTTGCGTGCAAGGCAAATACCTGCTGGCTGTACTATTTTTCCAGCTTTCAATTTTAAAAATCTTTCTCGGTTGCTTTCTGTGTGCTTGTATGGTCAGATGCTTTTAAAATATGGATAAAATTATGGGAGAAACTTTTTCTTCACAGAGAACAGAGATTGTGTTTAAGTCCAGCCTTGAAACACTGGCAGGGTGAAAAATGAAAAGTGAGATAGAGAACAGGTTTGGTGATTTATTTGATCCACCAGATAAGGGTATTCAAAAACATGTAAAAATACACACTGAGTCCACCAGAAGGTCCCAAGATCAGCTTCTGTTTCTCTCTAGGCATTAACGTAACTGATAAGAAGAACTACATGTGGCTACATCATCAATGACAAGTAGAGTTCCAATAATATTAGTTTTCAGGGCAGAAGATTTGCTCAGCTTAAGCTCTTTTTGCTATGATGATGACCAGTTCTGTCTGCATGTGGGTTTGTCAATACCAGTTTGACCCCATTTCCCAAATATCTGTGAATTTTTCCTTAATCTCTATCTCAGCCTGGCAGCTTGATTTGCATTTCAAATGAGGGTCGTGTTCCTGACACACAAGCTGTACTGGTTGTTGTGAGAGTTTGGTTGTTGTTTTGTTTTTTAACATGAAGGACAACCTGATTTTGTAGCCTTCCTGTTTTCTGACATTCATTCATGAATTCTCTGCTTCCAAGTTTCCATTTCCTCTGTGGTTGATTTCAGCTTTTGCTCTGCCCATTCATATTCTTGAAGTAGTTCTTTTTGCAGAGTCATATATCGTTCTGTGAAAGAATCCACACAGAAAGTTCTGCTATGAGGATCTGGGCCAAATTTGGTGAATAGGCATCAAGTTCCAGCTTTTGATATTTATTCTTGCTGCACATGTCTGGTTGGTTCTACATGACCCCATTTGGGATGGAAATGATCATTATCTTTTCTGTCTATTGTTAACCTTAAGTTATCTGGAAAACATCTATAATTTTTCTTTCCTAACTTTTCACCTTCTAACTTCTTGCTGTTCACTGACAAATTCATCTCATATCATTTTTAAAGCCATGATTTCCCCTACAATTCAGAGGCAGTATCCAATTGTTTCATTGTGTATGTAGTTCTCCTGCTACAGTTCTCTTTGTTTCCATTGTAAAGACAATCTATGTCTTCCTGAGAGTTTCTCCTAAGTATCAGTTCGCTAAGCTCAGCAAAATTCCCACTTTAGTCTTCTGTTTCTTAAAGCGATTATAACAACCTAGTAGTCTTACTGTGGGTGGAGGTGAAACAGTAGCATGGGGTGGTGGTGAGGGGTAGCAGTTAGTTTGTTTGGTGCTAGTGAGGTGGTAAGTATGTACACCAACACCATAAATGCCATTCCTATTTTAAACACAAACCTTAACTGTAATAAATCTTTAAGAGAAAGAGACAGAAAAAAATCTAGTACTGTTTATAAATTTAAAACTTTCTTTTCGCATTTTCTCTTTCCACATGAAATGTGTAGTAAAGCCTTGTCATTTCAGTATTTGCTCAGTGTCTTTCGCTTCTAATCTTCTTATTTCTCTGTGTAGCTCATTTCCCACAGTGTTGGATCTATTTCTTTCAACCTTCTGATGGACTATTTAAGGCAGATAGGTTGGAACTGCTCTAATCTTGCTCCTAGATTTCTTCAAAAGGTTTTCTTGCTCGAACTGGGGATGTGGTTCAGTGATCACATATGCCTAGCATGGAAGAGGCCCTGTGCTGATCCCTGCAACAGCCTGCCCCTCCAGAATGGCTGTAGTGCTCCTAGTGCTCCCCAAATAACTGCTGGTAGTTATCTTTTTGTACCCGATCACACACACAGGAATAGGTCAGCACTGCTGGGTGGACCCTATAAAGATAAACCCCCTGTACAATCACAATCGCAAATTGTGATTGTAATAACGGTTTTCAATTAGCAGAATTCCAGTATATGAAAACTCACATTCAGTAAATATTTGTAAGGAAGAGCTCCTGACTACAGGATGCACTTAACTTACTGGACTATTTTAAGAAGAACCTGGACTAAAGAGAAAGCCATCTGTTTTTACTTTGCTCTTACCACTTTTGAATATTGATACACTGCAACCTCTGGAAAAGAAAATTTCCTAGAAAATTTTCAGAAAATGTAAAATTAGTACCACCGCTTTGTTTAGCAAAGTCATCCTTCATTTTATTGGTAACATCCAAGCAGGATGAACCAAATTCTGAGTCTTTAGTGTTCCAAAGTAATACTAGGAAATTGACTTCTTAGAGTGGCTTTTGCCACTAAATCAAGCCAAGGATAGACAGCAACCAAATGCTGTCAACAATTATCTGGTCCCTTTATCAAAGTTATTCTTGAAAGTTCACTAGTGAAGGGAGAAGTGATGGAACATTGTACAACTGAAACCCAATTGTCAACAGCTTTGGGACTGTTTATCTCATCATAATTCAATTAAAAGAAACTTTAAGTATAAGAATAAAGAAAAATGGTACTAAATATATAGAAATTATTTACTAGTCATTTTGGGACCAGAAAAAAACTTAAACCACATTTAAAAGTATTGCTCTTTTTATTTTCAGGACCTCCTGGGAAAGCGAGGCAAAAGGGGTCGAAGAGGGAGAATCCGGTGAGTCCCCTGTCAGCTACTCTCTGTTCTTTGTGTTCTGCTCAGAACCCTGTTTCTGTTAGTCCTCATTAATGATCTGGGTCTTGTTGGAGGTTGCATGTGTGCACGTGTGTGTCTTTAAATCTCTGCTAAACCTAGAATGATTCTGATCTTCTCTCATTGACTATATGCAGGAAAAGTTTGCAAGATATTGTTAATTACTGTTGAATAACCTCCAGCACCCAGTTCTGGCCAGTGACCGACCACATCCAGTGAGAACACAGGGCCTGTTAGCTGCCCGCTGTGTGGTGACACCACACACACTCCATCTCCCTGGGTGGTCGCTGATGTAGGTTCCCTGCAAAAACATCTGCCTTGGGTCACTGGGGCACTTGGGAAGTTTTGCAGCTGTTTCATCCAACCAACACAATTTTATTATGACTTTCCTCTCTTTTCACAAACTGAGAGTTTGGTGATTCTCTGATAAGACCATAGATTTCTAGTGCTGCCGGCTGTCTTCCTATCAATCCTGCATTTCTGTTCATTGAGGAAATGAAAGCCTGGGCAGACAGGCCATTCAGCACATGTTCCATTTTATTTATTTATTTTATGACCATAACAGTCCCTCCATGTCCAGTGAAGAGTAAAAGGCATTTTTTGGAAAAACAAAAATCAGTTAGTTTAAATCAGTTCACTTCTTATGAAGAATCCAATAGTGAATTACCAGGTGAAGCTTTACCAGGCTACCAATCCTTCCTTAATAGGAAAGAGGGTTTTCTTTCATAGCTTAATTCTAATGTGCTGAGGGAGAAGTGTTTTTTTAAGTAAGATTATATCTGTAAGTATTAGTGTTAAAGAAAATCAGTTATGAGGTGCTGAAGCAGACAACATATTCACCTGTGAAAAAAAAGCAAATAGTTTTTGTCTAATGCTAAATGTTTTAGGGGGAAAGTGCCAAGGTTAAAGGACTTAGGAAAATTTATTCATTCAGGCAGTATAGTGCTACATTTCTTTCAGTGTATGCTCAAAAGTTATGTATAAAAGTTATCAAATGTAAATAATTGAAAACATGTATTCTTGGACAGTTTCTTCTACATAAAAGAATGTTTTATGTAAAATTTGTTTGGAGAAAAGTAAATGATGAAGCAGTCCAATAACCCTGGGATCAGCTGTTTGTCAAAAGAGAATGAGAAAAAAGTGATAAATTTATGTTTATGCAAAGTTGTGTAGGAAATATCAAAGTTAGTACTCACATTTCTGGCAACTTAGGGCTGGAATTGTCATTGGGCAAATACATAGGTATGAAGAAATTTAAATAAACACTAAGATTTAGTCTTTTCTAGTTTGACAATGCTGGCAAATGAAAATGAATATTTACATTTCTAATTTTTCTGTTTTACTAAATTATTATATATATATTTTTTTCTGTTTTACTAAATTACATATATAGATATATATGTGCATATATATCTATATATGTCTATATATCAGTTCTTTACAACTGTTCCATAAATAAATAAATACCAATCTGTCTGATTCCTATCTTATAAGATAGATAATATTTACTTCAGATATATCATGTTCTCCACACTCTGCAGAAGCCTCAGGGAATCTGAATATTTCTTCATAGTTTACATGAAATTTGTTTGTGGATACATATAAATATGTTTTTCAGTGTAGGCTCAAAGAACCTTTGGGCTCCACAATAAGAATGCTTAAGTTATAAATAACTTCCATGTTTCTCGTATTTTGCTCTCATGTGCTAATGTTTTAAATTTTATTTAATCTTAATATTTTGTCCATGTACTAATTCTTTCTCCTTTCTATTTTTTTCACTCTCTCTACCCCACCCCTGGCCATAGGTCCTCCTGTAAGTATACTTGCTGCATTTGGGCTCTGCTTTAATCAGGATCACGTATGTTAAATTTTTATTATAAAAACATAGTCTATTCAATTAGAAAGATGTTGTTGACCTTTTAATAGTATTTAACTTTGGAAAATGATCTTGTAAGTAACTATTTTGTGATTATGTGTTCTGTTTCAGTCTGATGCATGTTCCTTCCCCCCCATTCCAATGTTATTCTTAATATAATCAGAAATCCCTTGTTCTCTTGGGACCTTTGAAATAACTTATTAAATGCCCCACACTAAGTGATTTTCTGGGAATTCTGAGATTTCTCGTGCAAGAAAATCTCCAAGCTATTTCTCACTTTTTTTTCCATCCTTTTCAACTTGCATCTGGACTATTTGCATTTGGTGCCAGTCCACCAAATGTAGATGGCAACATGATCGTGGAAATGATCCCCTCTGCAGGCTCAGGGCGGCTCTCCTCCCTCCCTCCCTCTGGAGGCAGCACCTCCTTTGAAGTCTGCTGGAGTTTTGCCTGCATAAAGAGCATGAGATGGAACCCTTGGAGAATTGCATTTTCTTTTTTCTTTCCTTGAATGGGTCATAGCCACAGCATTCCAGTCTGCTTTGCACTCACAGGAAGAGATTATCTTGTCAGCTTTGAGCTAGACGCGTTTTTTGAGTAATATCCTGGATATCTGTTGTCTGACCCCAGTGTTTGTTCTGTGCTCTGTACACTTACGGTAGCAATGATCATTGGCCTTGGGATGTTTTCTCGTTCCCCAATAGCCAGTTTGCTTCAGGGTTCACAGACTCTCCATTGGCAAGTTATCGAAAAGGCCAGCATGGTCCAAGAGAGGGGCTTAAGCGCAGACTCGTTTGCTTTATCCAGAGGAAGCATTGGCTTCCAAATATCTTTTCCAGTCTTCCTGCCACGTTTAAAGATGGAACATAAATCATGTTAGAAATGACTGTGCTTCTGTAACTGACTTTCAGTTCTTGTTTAATGCTAGGCAGATGGCATGCCCCAGGTCTCGGAGCCTTATTCTTTGGCTTCATAGTTAAGCCCCTGTCTTTAAAACTAGAAACAAACCACTACTACCCAGAGGAAACCCTGGAAATTACAAACAGTGTTCAAGGCTCCTTTCTTGGTGGATGTAAGTATAGGCATGCCAAGAGAAAGTTAACGCTCCTTTCTGCTTGGTGGTGACACTTCATACTTCACTTGTATTTTCTCTTTTGGTCCTTGACAGAATCAGAGGCCACGTAGCTCTTGCCTCCCTTGGGACTGTCTGCTAGTCCAGGTTCTCTCCTGAAAGTTTAATTATTATTCCTGTTCTTTTTTAAAATCTAAAAAAGAAAACCTAAGTATTGTTTGAAACCCGAGGAAGAAGGCAGTTAATTTTGCCCCAACAGCCCTGTGATGTCACCAACTCTGATGGTCACCAGG
Organism: Cryptotis parvus; assembly: GCA_021461705.1. NCBI lineage: Eukaryota > Metazoa > Chordata > Mammalia > Eulipotyphla > Soricidae > Cryptotis > Cryptotis parvus. Next base: position 242,645 of record JAJIBD010039304.1, on the reverse strand, counting down.
GAAACTGAGACCCCTCATGGTTGCAGAGCTGGAGGGTTTGCAAAGCTGGAACTCATTTAGGGGTATCTGGGTTTTAACCCTTTCTCTTTCCCTGACCACATCATCTTCATTCCTTTTGAATTATAGGTGGTTATAGCATAGATCATTACTACATAGGTTGGGCAGGTGATATCCCAAGTCTTGATTGAAATAATTCCATGTAATTAAAACATGACCAGGAAAAGCAAGATGGTTAATTTATAAAATGTGCATGAAAACTTTCCTTACAACAACTACGTCTTAAAGAAGTTACATGTTTAGGAAACTGCGTCATATCCAAGTGGGAAAGTATAACTATGGGATTTTACACAGACTGAAAGATAATCCAAGTTGCTTGAATTTAATGATATAAAAACCATCTTATTGATTTTGAAAAAGAGAAAACATATGTCAAATCTGTATCATAATGAATACAGTATAATCTTATAGTAGTACATGGGCCCCTATCCTAGGGGTCTGGTGGTAAAATTTCACTGTAATAAAATCTTCTTTTTGGTTTTTAAAAGTTGACTTCTCTTACTGAACCACCATGAATTACAAATTTACAAAGATTTTTATGAGTGAGTTTCAAGTATATAATGTTTCAACACCAATTCCTTCACCAGTGTCCACTACTTTCCACCAATGTCCTCAGTTTCCCTCCTGCCCCCTTGCCTGCCTCTATGGCAGGCAATTCCCCCTCCCAAACCATTGTCCTAGATAACTTCCCTAACTTATCCTCTCACACCCCCACACCCAAAGCAAGCTACTCTAACCCTAACCCTAACCCTACCCCCTAACCCTAGCCCTACTAACTCTGTCTCTAATGAAATCATCTTGAACTTCCAAAAAAGTATTGTCTTTCATGAAATTTTGCATAATATGCAAATTTCTGAGATACTGCTGCTGTATCCCTTGCTTCTGAATAAAAATGAATGAGTTTTGGTATTATTATGATTAGATAAATCTATCAGTGGCATATAGGTTTAGATGCAGTATTCCATTATTCACTGTTATAACTTCTTGATCATAATGTTCCTACTTTTGGCATCACTCACTGTGAGAAATTATTTTCTTCTACTTCTCCATGAACTAAAATGTGATGTTTCTTTAATTTATTTTTAGAGAATCTTTAGTTTTCTAGTTCTGTGCTAAAAACAAATCCATTGATCTGCACAAATAAAACTGGTTAGAAAGGTCGAGAGAGATATTCAGGAGGTCGAGCACATGCCTTCCAGACTCAAGGCTTTGAGTTGGACCCTCCAAATACCCCCCAGGCAGCACAGCCCTGTAATCCCATCGACCAAGTCCTTTCGTGAGTGGCCCTATTACAGATAAATAGTGGACAAAAGGTTGTATTAAATAGCCAGTTTGTGCTGCCATGTTAGTGTCAATCACCCTGGCCTCCATTCTGTAAGGTGAGCGTCAAGCATGAAAGCAGTCTGGAATGTTTAATGTTCCCTGTTGTGTTGATCAGCCTAAGTACAGCTTCTGGATCAAGCCCCACAGCCTTGCTCACATGAGCCTCTGTGGTACTGAGACTCCACTGAAAGATTGGGAAGTGCAAACTTAGTGTCTGCCAGGGATCTCCTCTTCATCCACTCACTTAGCTTAATAGAGGTACAGAAGATGTTATTAGTTTCTCATTAAAACAAATAAAGCAAGAAAGATACGTTTGCCCAGGGGACAATCGTTCTCTTTTATCACCAAGTCACCTTTAAAAAAATTTTTTTGGTGCATACCTCATATCAATTTGAAAAAAAATTTTTATTCTTTTTTCTTTTGCTCTTTGGGTCACACCCAGAGATGCTCAGGGGTTACTCCTGGCTCTACATTCAGGAATTAATCCTGGTGGTTCTTTGGGTAATCATCTGGGATGCTGGGGATCAAACCCAGGTTGGCCATGTGCAAGGCAAATGCCCTACCCACTGTACTATTGGTCCAGCCCCAATTTTTTTTTCTTTTACGGATAAACCCAGTGATACTTGCACTCTTCTTCTAGTTTGATGCTTAGAGGGTCGTGTTGTGCCAGGGACTGAACCCAGAGCTCCCGGATGCAGAGCATGTGCTCATCCCTTTGAACTGTCCTCCTGGCCCTACAAAATACCTAATGACAAATTTGATTTAGCAGGTTTCTAGTAGATCTTGGTCTATTTTGGAAACTAGGGTAGGCCACAATAGAATTATTTGTGCCAAAAATTGTTTGTTGGTTTCTGTGTATTACATATAGATAGCTTATGTATTTGATAACTTAAAACTTGGAATGCAACTTAAATTAGATCTAGTATGCCAATTTAGTCTTTAGGAAGCTATTCAGTTTATTTTTCTGCTTTATCCCTTCTAACAAAGTTACTACTATTGTAGGGGTCTGCAGTATAAAGCTCCACTGAAACAAATTTGTGGTGATACATGCAATGAAATTTTCTGTGGATATGGGAATCTCTCCCCCCATTTTTTTCTCATAAAGGTAACTCCATCGCTCTAAGGAAACTATGCAAGATCTGGCTCAGAGATTGTAAATGTTTTGCTAGAATGCGTTGCCTCATTCTAGATGACGTGGAATTGTACCTTTCATTTTATTTTTTATAGATCACAAATACATTTGTGTTTCAATAGAGAACTAAGAGTTTGATCCAAATGTACAAAGACTTCAGGACTTTCAAGGGCAGCAAACTTTGCACCCGTTAAATCTTTAAAGTTATGGGGGTATGCTAATCCTTTGCAATGACATCCCAGAGGAGTTGGCAGAGGCAGTCAAGAGTAGCAGAAGCAAAGAGGTTTTATAAAGGCACTCAGAAGAAGCTAGAAGAAGCTGACAGGCGCTGTTCATACCAGTTCATGCAGCTGGTGGTTGTGTTTCACTGACGGAGATGTGATGTTATGGTAAGAGGTGTGGAATCCTCTGAGGTGTGAAATGCGACGCCCTTGAACATCCTCTTTTGTTCCACACACCTTCACAATTGTCATCTGGATTTGAACCCCGGGATCTTGATGACAGATGAATCAAGCTGACTTGGCTGTGCTGAACTTGGAGGGGCTATTTCTGCCAATGTGGCAGATGAATTAGGAAAAGAAATATCTGTAGAACTTTCCGATGTAAGAAACTGAGAGCTTTACTTCCTGTTTGAAAAACAACATGAGTCCTACATTCGTGTCCATAGTAAATCTTTTCCAGATACACTCCCTACCTTGTGTCACTTTACCCACCACTCGTCTGAACAGCTCTGTGAATTAACCAGGCATTATAGGCAGAGGGAGTCTGGAGTCCGTCTCCTGTGGTTTCTCTTTGCCAACCCACACAGAACTTTGACACTTCTGATTTTCAAATGTGTGGGAGGGTTCCTACAGGAAGCAGTTCTGCCATACCACCTTGAATCCTGTCATTTAAATTGATTCCTATGCTGTCTACTTGATGAGAGCACCAGATCCACAGGTGATAAGCTTGGGCACACAATGGCGCACCCCAGACACACTTCAAATGCCAGTTTTAAATTCCAGTTGTGATCTGCTGTTGTCCGATTAGCTATAAGTCAAAGTTCCCCAATAGCCCCTCCTTTTGTTCCAGTTCATTTGCTAGAGCAGCACAAAGAACTCAGGTTTTTTTTTTTTTGGTGGAGAGGGTTTGGGTCATACCCAATGTTGCTCAGAGATTACTCCTAGCTCTGCACTCAGGTATAACTCCAGACGATGCTCGGGACCATATGGGATACCACGGATCAAATCCTGGTCAACCACATGCAAGGAAAATGCCCTCCTCACTATACTGTCACTTGGCCCCATCTTTTCCTCACTGTTTACCAGCTTGCCATAAAGGGATATTATAAAGGGATAGAGGTGAAGATACAAATGGAAGAGATGCCTCTCTGAAGATACCCTTTCAAAGATACTAGAAACAATGGTCTGAACTGTAATTACACCAAACTCCCAGAATGGGAATCAGTTGTATAGATGTATGATCTTTGGCTCTCAAGTTAAGAAAATAATGTAAATTTTTTAATTAAACATTTTATCATACCACCGTGAGATATACAATTACAACGTTGTTGATGTTTGGAGGTTTCGGTCACATAGTGTTCCAGCACCCGCCCTCCACCAGTGCCCATTTCCCACCACCAATGTCCCAAATTCCCTCCCTCCTCCCATAGCCTGCCTAAATGGCAGGTTCTTTATCTCTTTTCTCTCTCCCTCTCTCTCCCTTCCTTCTCCTACACATTGTGGGTTGCACTACATACACTTAGAAGCCATCATGTGCAGAAAACAATGTAAATTTATTATGGGGATTATTTTTTCCCAGAAGATATTTTCATTGCTTCTTTTGTTGTGTTATAGTTTGTTGAGATACTCTTATGTCTCTTCAGGTTTAAAAAAACTTTCTTTGATAATAGGTCATTATTGTTGATTGGAGGGAATAGAGCATTTGTTGTATAGGAGGCCCCGTTTGGTTGTAATATCTATCACAAGTCAAAAGAAGAAGCAGGAAAAAATCTGTAGAATTAATTTGAGTTAAAAGACTGTTTAGGGGCAGAGTTGTAGGGAACAGCCACAGGTTGTCAAAAGATGAATATTCATTTTGAGATCCTGTACATATCTGTTTTCTGGAACAAAAGGTAGAAAAAAGAAACATGGCTATGAGCCCTTACAAAACGAGATTCCCAGGTCCTTTTAGCCTTCTGCTTCCAGGGTCAAGCTGCTATGTTGAAACAAGTAACCATGTTAGGGTAATTTGTTTTAAAGCTTCCTCTGGTCTTGTTTACATCAATTTAGTGCCAGGTTATGCAGAATGTTAGAATTTTGGAAGAAGTGAAGATAATGAGCAAATACCTCTCGAATTAAGATAAAGGTGGAAGAAGGAGGAGAAAGAAAAAGAGGAGGTGGAGGAGAGAATAGATATAAAAAAATATTGATAGTATTTTCTTTTTAAACATGATTTTTTTTTCTTGTGATCTATTTCTGAATCCCATCTGTTATGGAATAACTTTAGCTGTGTAACATACAAACCCTGATATGTTAATGGCTTATCTATTTCTTTCAAGGAAGGGGTTCCTATTTTTTTTTTTGTTTTTTGTAGTCACACCTGGCAATGCTCAGGGGTTACTCCTGGCTCTGCACTCAGGTATTACTCCTGGCAGTGCTCAGGGGACCAACCATATGGGATGCTGGGGGATCGAATCCAAGTCAGCTGCATACAAGGCAAATGCCCTACCAGCTGGACTATCACTTCAGCCCCAAGGAAGGGGGTTCCTAAATGGAGCTCAGTACTGCTAAAAACCCTGTCAAATTTTGGACAGCTGGACTGAAGGTTCAATGCAAAAGCCTAAGAATACCGTGTTCTTGGGCCTATAGTGCCAGGGATCACTCAGACCACTGCAGAGATCCTGGAGGCCTCTAGTGTTGAGCAGTTATGCTCAGGATCCCACTGGTACTGGAAACTGTGCCTGGGCCGGCCACATGCAAGACAACATAATATCTCTTCAGCACCTGAAACTTATTTCTTTTATATAGTTGGGTCAATGCTTCTTTCATAGACACAGATAAGTGGAGACTACCACCTTTCATATGTGTGCTCAAGTAACAGATCATGTAGCCATCATACGAGATAAAGAAAGAGAGGAGCAGGAATTGGGACAGAGAGAGAGGAAGTGGGGAGGAGGAGTTGGCAGTTTCAAAACAGGATTTTGTCACTTTTGCTTGTGCAAAAGTCGTCATTGCTTGTGAAAGTATAATCACACCTAATGGCCAAAATAAAAAATGGTTTTTTTGTTGTTATTTCATAACTTTAGCTTGTCATTGTTTTAATCTTTAAAGCATTTGGAGCATCCTGGAGTTCAAACAGATCCTGTGTGACCTTTTCTGTTTTTGCCTTCCTCTTCCTCCTGCCTCTGAGCTACTCACTGGCCTTCCATCTGTAACAATATTGACCTTCTAACTAGGAACAACTAAGATACCTCTGTTCCTTTCTTGTTTCATTTTCCTTGTTTTTATTTTCAGATGAAAGATTAATTTTTTAGTAATTTTTAGGTGGAAAAGAGATGTTACTCTCAGTAATTTTATGAGGCTTGGAGATGGAGCAATTGTCGTTCATATGATGGAAAGAGTTGATGTAGGGTGAGCATGTAGGGATGTTTTTCCAAAATATACTTGGTAGGTGAAATAAAAGAAATAAAAAACTCCCAAAAAGGTTTCTGCTGGGGGTGAGTAGCTTTGGGGCCACACCTGGCAGTGGTTGGGGGACCATGTAGTGCCAAGGATCAAACCCGAGTTACCTATATGAAGGGCAAAACATTAACTCCAGTATTATCTCTCTGGCTGAAAAAAGACAAAGCAAAACTGGTAAAGAGGAAAGTCAGAACCATTGAGAAGGAGCTTCTATTTTAAAAACTGGGTTGCTGTAAATTGGACTCCTGCAGGCATTTCTAACATCCAGCCAGATATGAATGTGGTGATCTGCCTTATCTTCCTGCCTGATTTATTATGCCAGAATAGTTCATCATATTGCTGAATTTCTGAGACTATCTGCCTCTGAGACCTGTACGTATCTTCTGGGACCAATTAGGCAAGTAATTATATGACTCACCCGCATTTGAGAGTTTATCACTGACGAAATAGGTAGAAGGTTGAAGCTCTTAGATTAGAGCTGGAACATTGTATGCCTAAAAATCAGTCACGAATAACTTTGTAAATCACAGTGCCTCAATAAAAATTTAGAAGAAAAATGACTCTTTAGAAGTCAGAGCACATGCTTTTTTGTGAAGGAACTTTATGTTCAATCTTGGGCACTGCATGGTTTCCTGAGCATGAGGTGACGGATATGGCAGCTGGCTGAGTATGGTAATCATTTCACAGGTACAGGTGTATAATCAAATGTCATACTGTATACCTTAACTTATATACAAGTTTTATTTGTTAAGCATAATTCAACAAAACTGGGGGGAAACATTCAATTCAAAGAACATCAACCAACTTTTTAACTAATGTATCTTTATGATTGCTGTATTACTCTGATGGTATGTGTTACACTGAATTGCACTACCCCTTCTTTTTAACTTAGTGAAGAGGTTTGATAGTATGTGTTGCACTGAATAGTATTACCCCTTCTTTTAACTTAGTGAAGAAGCCTAATTTAACTTAAACCCAGAAATGAGTTTAAAGAAAGTTGGATCCATTAAAATAGATTGTAATGGTTGGTAGAACCTACTGTAAATGTGTGGGAGTCAGAGGTTAGGCAATGCAGAGAAAGGAACAGTGTACTAATAATTATTGTAAATGATAATACCAGCGTAGAACTGAGCATTGAAAGTAGGCAAAGGATATACATGATAACCTTTAACTGTATGTGTTGTAAGCCACAGTGTGTAAAAGAAGGAAGAAAGAGAGAGAGAGAGAGAGAGAAATCATGGGACATTGGTGGAGGGAAATGGGCACTGGTGGAGGGATGAGTGCTGGAATACTGTATGACTGAAACCCAAATATGAACACTTTGGTAACTGTATATCTCACGGTGGTATAATAAAAAATTTAAAAAAAGAACGGCAATGATAAAAAAAAATAGATTGTAATGGAGTATGTAGAGAGATGCAGGGGGAATCTGCTGGTGTACTGGCATGGGTTCTGTCAAGGAAGAAGTCTCAAAACCCTGAGTGGTGAACAGTGCAAATTGGTGATAGATGAAGATTGAAAAGTGGCCGCTGTATTTCATAGTGAAAAGAGTTTGGGTGCTGTTGTTGCCAGCAAGCAAGTTAACATGTTAATTAACATTGCTTTGCTCCCTGGGTGAAAGCCAGATCTCTCAATGGCTTTATTCGGTAGGGTGGAATGGATGAACACAAATCAAGTACAAAGGGAAAAACCATGGAACCTTGAGGAAGCACATTTTCTCCAAATATCTGTGTGAATTATGCCCATACTAAGAAAGAAGCAGAGCATTGGTCTGAAAAATATACACGAGGCCACGTTGCCCCTCCAGATGGTGGACATCATTCAATCATTCAAAATCTGTATAGTCCCTGTCTAAGCAGTTTAGACGCTGGCTAATGAGAAAAAGCTTCATCTCTGTTTACCCAGACAAGTCCTTTGATGTTTACATGGCAAATAACAGAAAAGGGACATTTTCCTAAGCAGATGAATGGCTGGGCAGTGTGGTGTCAGGACTGAACTGTGGAAGATGGGAGAGAACTGGAAGTGGAGAGAGCCTTGAAGAGGAAGGAGCAGAGGTTGTGATGAGTCCTTGTAGTGGCCAGAGGGTGTGAGGTGAGGGGTTTTGATGTAGGGACTCGGGTAGGTACTTGGGGAGGCTTGGCCCAGGCTAAACTGTGCAGTATGAATTTAAGTGCCCATTCAAAAAATTAAAGAGCATCAGTATCTGAAGGGTTAGGTAGAATGATGTGGGGTGGCTGTGCTGGGCTGGTTTTGCTGGAAGGGAAGAGTTCTAGGGGAATAAACTAGCTTTATTGGACTGAGCAGTGAAGTGACTGTGAAATGCCCCGGGATGTCCTGCACTGGACACACCTACCAGGCGAATAACTACACAACACAGCTCAGTGGAATTATAGAACTTCCTTTCCAATAGATTGTCATTTCTCAACTGATTCTGCACAGCTGACTGTGGGCCCTCAGGGTGTTTCAGAGGGACATGAAAATTGTGGGAATGGAGCACGTGACATGAGACTAGGGGACCAATCACTAAGACAGGGGAGTCAAGAAAAGAGATAAACTCAGAGAAGGCCAGAGTCAGAAATGGGCTGGAAAATGCTGATCTGTATCATATGAGGCGTGTTAGCCTTATGAAGAAGGAAGGGGAGAGAATATTGCTATTTTCCTCACTTGTCCTAGGTAGGCCTCAGAGAAAGAAGGTATCATGCTTGCAATACATGGCACATAGGTGGCACATGGCAAGGGCATTAAGCTTCAGAATGCTTATATTTTCTCTTCCTGTAGCAGATAAATTAAGCCCAGAAAATAGTTTAAAGAGAAAGATGCAAGAGAGTCTCTCATCCTGGACCCTTTGAGGATGAAACATCCCTGGGGAAATGGCATTTGGAACCTCAGTAACTGAAAGCAGGGAATGGGAGCATGTGTGTGGCCCAGAGCCCACATCAGGATTGAGAAAAAGGTGAAAAATTGGAGTAGGAACTGGCCCAGGATGGAGGTGAGTTGGAGAACTTGGACCCAAGGGGAGGCAAGCTGGGCTGCAGAGCTCCAAGCCTAGACTTGCTCTTTCTACTCACAGACCCTCTGTGATCGCTGCCCCCCCACCCCCAGCCTTCCCCCTATCTAGTCTGACTGTCCCATGGATGTAAAGTAGGTGGAGGAACTCTGAAGCATCTCTACAAAGCACAGCACTGCCCTTCTTTCTAGCAGTCAGCACCACGAAATCCATACTCAACTAGCGAACCCATAGGAAAAGGGGAGAATGTTTGGCAGGCAGAGTAGAAACCCAATCTGGAAACTACAAATTTTTCAAACAATTATTTTAAATTTCACATCCCAAACTTCCTTTCAGAGACTTGCCTTAACTCCCATCTATGTTTGGAGGCTCTTCTGGGAGCAGAAATCTAAGCGCCGCAGAGCCCTGGGCTGCCGGAGCCTTGGATTTTATAGGACACATGAAAGCATGCCTCTGCCCTGTAGTCCAGACACGGGCTTTTGTTCTGATATATAATTTCATTCCACAGTAGTAGACACACAGACTTTGCCTGTTGATTTGCAGTTTGGGGAACCTTTCCCACTTTGCTCGCTTCCAGAGCACGTTATTAACAGCCAATTGGCGTACAGTTCCAGGCCTTTTTTTTTCACAGGTGAGAGTGAAAATTGAAAGAGTGGATTAGAGAGTTCTCTGCAGGCACCGGGTAATTTATCGCCCTTCTGTTGTAATGGCTCATGTATATATCTTTCAGCGTATCTAGCCCTCCACTTAGACCTGAATCAGTGCTAAAGATTCAGAACAGCTTTTCTAAACCTGCCCCTTGGCTTGGAACTAATCAGCTGGTGGTTTCCTTTTAGGTAGTTTCACCATTGTCCAATGTGCTCTCCATGTATTCTCAGACAGGAAATGACCCAAGCGTCCACTTCAGTCCAGTGGATTGTTTATCCTGATGCCCTCCATCTCCATCCAGCCCCCTCTTTTGCATCTTAAAGTTAAGCCTCTAATCATTGAATCTTCATGTCTGGAAAGCTGATCTGGCGTTGCATTACATTTACACTTTGTGTATTATATGGCAGGAGTTGAAAAGAAACTTTGTGGAGTTTCTATACTGTTTACCAGTCTGAAAGTTATGTGAAAGATCAGGATTGATTCTTTTGCCTGAATGGACTGCCTGGGTTTTATTTGTTCAGAAAAGCTATTTTCCCATAGGCATTAACGCTCTTGTTTAGAAGGGGGAGTTCTTATTTTATCTTGAGTTTGGTGATGTTAGCAGAGTTTAGGAGAAAGAACTTTGAAGAGTATAAACAAACTGATGGCAATTGCAGATTGCTGGAAGATTTTGAACAAAATGAAAAATTGCTTGACCTTGTATCAAATATCATAATTTATAAGAAACTCAACTACAGAAAATAAGCATTTACTGTAATATGAAGTTTCCTATGTTCGGATATTTAATCAAAAACACAAGGCAAATGAATTTGGATTGGGAAACCCTGTCCTATTCATCATGGTGAGGAGGGAAGTTTTTATTTTGTCATTAGAAAGAACATTCTTTAAGAGACAATTTCTTTGGTTCTAATTCATTTTTAGAATTTCCCACCTTTCCAGAAATTCACGTATAACAAGCAATTGGATCTATTTCTAGGTTTTGTTCTGGTGAAAATAAATAGAACATTTTCATTGATCTAAATTATTAATGGAAATTAATGTTTATCTCTCTAAAATTATGGTAGCTCCATTATCCTTAAGTGCAGGAATCACCAAATATAGCCGACTTTAGTACTTTTAGTTATTCATACTTTTCAAATTCTAAAGTCTTTTCAAAGTCTAAATTAGACTGCCAGAAAATTAGATTGCATGGGCAATATAAGTATTCCTTTTCATCAAAAAATATGATTTGTATTAGAATGCTTCTTGGTGAGGGTCCATAAGTCAGCATTTGCAGGTGTGAATGCGTCCTTGTTATAGCCTAATTGACAGAGTTACATCTGATGGCTTACTATTAATATCAACATAAATATGTCTTGGGAAACGACATCATTTTTGTTACATATTTGTTGTAACTGTCTCTCACTCTGTTTTGGCTAGCTTTTAACATACCTTAGAATAAAAAGAAAGAGAAATGTCTAAATAGTTCCCTTAATTTCAGATCTTCAGGCTTCTTATTTTTTTCCAAGCTATAATCAGAAGGAGCTAAATATTGTTTGCTTTATTTATTTCCTATGAAACCCCGTAACATGAATGTGTGTGTTTATGTAAAACTGTCTTTGGGCCTTGGAGATAGCTCAGAATGGTGGAGCATAGGCCTTGCATGCACAAAGCTCCAAGTTTGATTCTCAGTCCCACGAGGCTATCTGTGTAGCACCACATGTGGCATGGCAGACCACCACATGTAGGCCTGCATCTCCCTCTAGTAGCACTGTCAGTCAAGCAAGAATTGCAGAAATCAGCCCCTGAATACCACTGAAGAGGCCCTACTCCAAAGCCCGCTGCTCGCTAGCACTCAAGTACATATGTTACAAGATACAGAAAACCTCATCACAGAGAGTAAGTGTATGAGATTTTAATTGTCAAGCCTTTAATTGCTTTCTTGCAGATTAAAAAGTGATGTATCTGGGCCGGAGCGATAGTCCAGCGGGTAGGGCATTTGCCTTGCAGCGGCCGGCCCATGCCGGCCCGGGTTTGATCCCCAACATCCCATATGGTCCCCGAGCACCGCCAGGAGTGATTCCTGAGTGCAGAGCCAGGAGAAACCCCTGAGCATTGCCGGGTGTGACCCAAAAAAAGCAAAAAAAAAAAAAAAGTGATGTATCTGTAGGAGGCGGGCACCAGTAATATCTCCATATGTCCTGTCTCATGCTAGGAGAACCCAAAGGCATCTGCTTGCTCCAGGAACATAAAGAGACTCAAACCATTATATTGGGTCACGGGAATGACCTAATATAAATGTTACTGGTATTTGGCATATCAAATACTACATGAGCAGCTTGCCAGGCTTGCCATGCGGGTGGCATACTGTTGTAGTCACCTCTAAATAAAGCATTTATTGATGAACCCGGCCCGCGAGCCGGCTGTGATAGTCTGGTCTGCTGGGTGGAGTTGTGATGAGAGGGAAGTCTGGATGTGGAATATGGTAGGCCCCCTGGAGTAGGGGGGGAGGGTCATTTGGCTTGTTGTGAGCAAATAGATGATTAACGGGAAGATATTGATAGTGAGATAGTATCTGTAGGAATTTATCAAAATTAGGGCTCTAGTCTGAATGTCTTCTGACCCAAAGTTTCCTGTGAAATAGAAAAAAAAAGTTTTAATTTTATATGAGAGACTATGGGTCCCAGTCCTGTTAATGGTAAGGCTTCATGCATGTCGCCTTCCATGACCACACCATCCTCTGGAGGGTCAGCTTCCCTCCAGCATTGTCCCAGAATCACCCCCCCACCGCACATACACATCCAACCCCAACCTCTGTTCTGTAGACCAGGTCTTATATTCTGTTACCTTTGGCACAAAACAGCATTTTTTTTTAATAAGAAGCATCTTTTCCTAAAATATTATATGCCAACCAAGATTTACCAAAACTGTATCACTGTATCACTGTCTTCCCGTTCATCATCGATTTGCTCGAGCGGGCACCAGTAACATCTCCATATGACCTGTCTCATGCAAATAGAGCCCAAGGGTACCTGCTTGCTCCATGAACATAAAGAGCCTCAAACCATTCCATCAGGTCATGGGAATGAGGTCTATAATTGTTACTGGTATCTGGCATATCAAATACGACACGGGTAGCTTGCCAGGCTCTGCTGTGCGGGTAGCATACTCTTGTGGTCATCTCTAAATAATTTTTTTTGAAAGTTAGCAAATCTTGGGCCAGAACAAATAAAAGTAGTACAGTGGGTAGGGCATTTGTCTTGCACATAGCCAACCCGAGTTTGATCCCTGAATTATATAATTTCAGTTTGTAGGAATCCCAGCGATTGATTCCAAAACTTTTGCTACATTTTCTAAATAAATGTAGACAGTTCAAACAGGAATTTGAGCAAAGACATTGTCATTGACAGAATTATTTGGCGGTGATGAAAGTGGACATATGAATAATGGTATAGAATCTGTTCTGTCAAAAATAATTCATTTATAAGGGAGTATAATTTTAAGTGCTCCATCTTTTAAATAGTTCAATTTATCAAAGTCATCATATCACATCTGTTACAAAAATTCTTTTCTTGCTAGACTATACCCAACTAATTTTCCAGAAATGACATTTTTACAGTTTATGGTATTCTCATCACCACATTACAAACCACATCAAATATATTTTTTGAGTGACACTGGAGACAGACTCTGTGTGGGCATTCTATTCTGCTCATGAAGGCTTCTGTTTATGAAGACACATAACTGTTTGGTAAAGAAACAGTTTTTAATTAGCCATAAATCAGATTTTTAAGAAATACATGTGTGGTTTAAAAAATCAATGAAATACTCCATGAAGGAAAGTGTTTCCCTAATCTTTCATTGCTTGTTTCACCTTCATTTAAATGAAAATGGTCATGAGAAATGTATCAGAACAGTAAGGAGCAACAAATGATCAAAGCGAAATAGTGCTGCAGAGCTGAACCTCAAAACTGAGTTGGGGTTGAAAGGGTCCTCCAGAACCTCATTGAAGGGCGACAGGTACCTGTTGAATTTGGTATTAGATAGATGGGTGTATGAAACCATTGAGAACAGTGCAAATTGCAGTATTTCAGTAAAGATTTTTGAAGCATATAAATCTATTTGCAATTGAAATCATCTGAAAGGTTTAAGTAATTTGGTATCATCTAAAAACTTTAATTTCTTTTTAGTCATTATTTTTTCAGTTAATTATTTTTTTTCATTTTTTTCCCCTTATACTTTATAGAAACATTCTGGCTTTTTAATTATGTTTTTAATTTCTCCCCTTATACTTTATATAAATACTCTGGTTTCCGAAGTTGTTATGATTTACAGGGATTCAGTATTCCAACACCAATCTTACTACCTTTCCACCTTCCCTACACCAATGTCTCCAATTTTTTCCCAACCACCCCTTAAGCCTGCCCCCTGGTAGGCCCTCAATAGTTTATTTAGTATTGCTTGTTATCAATAATTTGCTAAGAGAATGTCAAATATGTTTATTTATTAGAAAGTTAGTGAAAATTGTTCTAATTCACCTCAAAGTCATTAAGCTGTTATATAAGAGATTACTAAGATGTTGTTACAGATTACCAACCACAGTACTCTCAAAAACTTTAATTTTATTGATTCTATTTTAGATTTAAATCTTATTTTTAGAGGTGGTAAATATTTGTGCAGGTGAAAAGAATTTGTGCGGAACAGCATAAAATGGAATGATAATATATGTGTGTCAAGAATATTACTGTGAAAGAAAATTCAGAGGATTTTATTTAACCCCTCCGAAAGTTAAAAAGAAAACAATTTTATAGCATTATTAAATGACTTTATTATTGATATCTCTTTTAAAAAATACCTTTTCATAAGAAATGAATTTAATATATTTGTAAGGACTTTGGTCTCCTTATGAATGCTAGATGTTGAAAAGAGGTTAGGAGCCTGGGAAATTCCAAAGCAAGGAAATAAGCTAAAATTCTGTTCTCGAGGATCACAAAGCAAAGATGTTTCAAATTTATTGTTTCCTTCAAAAAACGTGTAATTCTCAATCATGGTTTGAATGAGCTGTTTGACTTTTCCCTTCTGATTCCCACTGTCTGTCGCTGTTTTGCCTCTAGTAAAAACAGGACTGTACAAATAAGGGACCAGATTCCATCACCCTGCTGATGGGTCCTGTGGGAACAGAAACACAGGCGCTAAAGGCACCCGGAACCTCACTGACCTGCCCTCTGACATTAGAGAAGAATTCTCCCTCTGCCTGATGGTGGAACCAGGTCCTTTGTGACTTTCTAATATAGGCAAGGTCCCTTGTGCACTGTGAAGGACTGTGCCCCATAGTCTCCACCCTCACTCTCTACAGGCTGTTTACATGTCCTTCTGTATGTGTGTGCCTGAGACTTAACTTCTCCTTCAACTCTTCTTTCTCATTGGGGGGTGGGGGGTAGGGGTGGGAATGAATGAGTTTGTCAAATGCTCTGAAAAAATAGCTTTAGCAGACTCTCTTTCTGGGTGTTTGACTTGCTTCTCCCCGCTTGATGGGCAGGAGCTGGTGGGAGACCCTAATTCACTTCATGCACACCAATTGTTAACACAAACGTCTACCTTGGCCTACTTCTTTTCATTTATACAATTTCAAGGCTGGCCGGTCAACCATGCTGCAGGCAGCACATTGAGTCACTCATGCATGCGGGTTTGTGTTTTATTCTCTCCCCAGTAGGATCCATGCCTGCTGTGGCTACAACCCAGGGAACACTATCTTAAACCCCTTGGCAGTGCTTTAGAATCATTCCGAAAGAACCTGCAGGCTTCATCAATAGAGGTAATTTAGGCAGTGGCTCTAAATATGCTAACTTGCATTCCCTTCTCGACTGAGATCATTTATATTGTAGAAGAAATGAAATGTATTCAGTACGTTCTTGAAGCTAACGTCACAACATCTAATTTGGGACCCCCCTCACAGCCCTAATGTTATCTATTAAAAATCAATGAAGGTGGTTGACTTTACAATGAAATTAATTTTGAGAGGACTTGATCTTGACCTTGTAACTCGAACATTTCTCACCAAATCTCTCATTTACTTGGGAGCAGGAATCCCAGTGGAGCATGGGAATCTGAGAGCAGATTTACTTTTCTGAGTGGCTTGTGACAGTGAGTTCCCTGTGCAGAGGTCAGGTCTGGTTTTTCCAAATTCCTCTACAATGCTTGCATCCTTCAGCCTCAATAAGTCCTGGGTTTTTTTAGTAAGTTTCCTATATTAGAAAGTTCATAGATTTTTTTTTTGAAAGTGCAGCAAGTATTTATTTTTTGAGGTTTTTCATTTGGGGTGAGGAGAGGGGTATACCCGGAAGTGCTCAGTAGTTGCTCCTGTCTCTGCACTCAGTATTCACACCTGGCACACTCAGGGGATCATAGAGCATGCTGGGGATTGAACCCAGGTTGGCCATGTGCAAGGCAAATGCCTTATTACCACCATCTCTTGGGCCCCATTAAAATAGCAAATGTATATTGCATGCTATCCCCAGTCAGCCATTTTCTCTTTCACCTTCTCCTTCTTGATTCTGGATCTCTGCTGGAAACATCCCCTGCGAGGGTTACATTACTATGACAGATGTGGATGTCAAAGTTCGGTCCACGGTTTCCTAGACCCTGTTCGGCTCCATCGGCTGCCCCAGCTTCTTGCAGTGCTTCCTGGACTATCTCTTGCAGGCTCTCTCTCTCTCTCTCTCTCTCTCTCTCTCTCTCTCTCTCTCTCTCTCTCTCTCTCTCTCTCTCTCTCTGGTATTTCTCCACCTCGCTGCCTGCACTTCTCCCACCTTTCATGTTCTTTTTTCCTTCTTCCTGGCATCTACATGTTGGCAGGCCCAGTACTTGGATTATTTTTCTTGCTAATTTACATTCACTTATAAGGGAATCGCTTATAATGTCAAACTTTTAAGTCTTATCTATATATCTGTCACAAGTCCCCACATTTATATTTGTAGCCTGGACGTCTGTGAACTCTGGACTTGAGTCTTTAAATACTACCCAACTTCTCCACAGGGACAGTCCCACAGTGCCACACATTTCATGTGTCAGGAACCAGATCCTTCACCCTCTCATCCCAAAACTGCTGCCCTCCCGCCTTCCCCCACAGCTGGGACTGACAGCTCCTTTCCCTCGGTGGCCCTGTCAGACCTCAGAGTTATTCATTCCTAACTCCTTTTTCCTCATATTCTCTTCTTCTGAAAATTATACACTGATTTCTACACTGTATTCGCAAGAATAAGAATACCTCCCTCCTCCACCACTCTGCTGGCACTTCTATCACTTCTCTTCCACTTGTGTTGTGAACGAAGCCTCCGGCTTCTCTCCAAGCCTACACCCTTGCCTTTTCCACCCTTCTCCCCACAATGAATGTGATGCTTCAAAAGTAGTTATGGTGATGCCTTTTCTCCGTGAGAAGTCTTCTCCCCTGGGCTTTGCTCTCACCCCAGTTCAAAGCCAAATTCTCCTCATGTCGTTCTACATTCTCCTGCCCTCCCTGAATCCCCTCTTAAGACTTTAGCCCTATGCTTGTCCCACAGGTGCCGTCAGTCTGGACCGACTCCTGTCCCTTCAACACCCCATTTCTGCCTCACTGGGCATTGCACTTGATTTTTTCTTTTTCCCTCTCTTCAGAGTCCTCCTGTAACCATCATGAATGTCCTGTACTCGAAATGTTTCTTCTGCCAAATCATTCACAAACACTGTGCTGTAGTCTGTCTCCTAATAGTAGTGATGGCAGGAACTTTCCAGTTCCTCCGTGGCCGTAATCCTGGTGCCTGAAGAATTCCAAGGAACATTGGCAATGCTTAACAAGTACTCTGTAACTGAGTAAATACCTGTCTTTATTCTCCTGGGCACCCTCGGCTGTGCCAGCAAACTCAAGCTTCATGATCTCTTACATCCAGAGGGCATGAGAGACCTCCAGTTTCTACCCTCTGTGCATCCAGATGTGTCCACTCTATTCATATTCTCTGACACAATTTTCATTCATTATTACACATCAGTTTTCCTCTGCAAATTATTTCTTTTCTCTCAATTAAAAGTTTCCTGTGATTCTTGTGAGTCGCCAACCAACTGGAGAGGCAGGTGGTACCTGCTTGCCGTTCATAGAGCTTTTTCTGCTCAGTCTGGTTTGCTGCTGGTACATGCAGTTGACTCTTTGCAATCATTTTCAGTTATCTCTTTGAAATTCTCTCCAATATTGACTTCTCCACTGTATTGTTACCCTTAATTCTTTTCCTCCTGACTTCCCTTTGGGGAAACTCTTCGTTTTCTGCCCCTGAAGTAGTTACATTTCTCTGTCTAGGGATTCTGAATCTGGCATGATAGATCCATTAGAGAATCCGTGAATGAAATTGAGTAAGACAGAAGGAGAGAGAAAGAGAGAGAGAGAGAGAGAGAGAGAGAGAGAGAGAGAGAGAGAATATACAGTCAAGTTTTTGTTGTGATGAACCCTTGGTGTGCTCAGGGCTTACTCCTGTCAGAGCTCAAGGGACCATATGCGGTGGGGAGTCAACTGTGTAAGGCAAGCACCCTGCCCATGGTGCTATCTCTCTGGTCCCATGCACACAAAGTTTTATGTACCTAATTCTCTATCAATAAATGTCTTTTTACAACATGACATATTTAGAACTTGTGTTATGCTGGTGGCCAAAGCCATGGGCTTAGGTCGCATTATCCATGGGCAGCAAATAGTAATAACATTAACTTCCTCTTTTGATTAAAAAAAAAGAAAACAATGTATGACTTTAACCACCAACACAAAATACAGTTAAGAGTACAACAGCTTTCAAGTCACAAAACTTCGCATTCATATTCCAGCTAGCCCTTTTAAAAGCTCTTAAGCGTGTTACTTCTAGGAAACTTGGTTTGTTTTACTTCAGAGTCCTGGTGAAGGTGACTCATTTTTAGGGTTATCACAGAAAATGTTCTATTTGAGAAGTGTTAGGTGTTTGTGGAGTCAGTACTGGCAGAATCCAGCCCCAAGCCTTTCAGCCCCCACAAAGTGCTTCAGCAGTCAGTTTGCAGAGTTGCATTTCCCCAATTTTGAAATGTTTTCATTTTTAAGATTCTAGCCCATGGTCATTCTAAACATCATATGACTCCTGCATTATAAACTATTTGAGGCAACCATCACAGATTTATTCATGCAACATGTCTAGAATAGATAGCAGCTGAAAGCAGTTCATCTGTTTTTGACACAATAGTTAGAATACTGGAGTTGGGGCCTTATATAAATTTAATCAGGCTTAGAGATGTTTATAAGTCGACTTTTTCAGTATTTGTCTGATGCAATCAAAGCAGAACACTCTGAAAGATATTAATAAACATGGAAGAAACAAAGTATTCCTTATACAATATGATAGAAATTAGCAGTCACTCAAGCCTTTGGTTTTCAAGCTATGGAAGCTGGGTTTTTTGGTTTGTTTGTTTGTTTGTTTTGCTTTTTTGGTCACACCTGGCAATGCTCAGTGGTTACTTCTGGCTCTTTGCTCAGGAATTATTCCTGGCGGTGCTCAGTGGACCATATGGGATGCTGGGGATCCTGGTCAGCCACATGCAAGGCAAACACCCTACCCCCTACCCGCTGTGCTATAGCTCTGGCCCCTGGAAGCTGTTTTATTACCCTTTCTTCATAACCCTCTGTCTCCTACTTGCCAGCTGTGGGTTTTGTGTTGTAAATAAAAGGTCATTCCTCTCTTTCCGGTATGCTCTTTACATATTATTATGCTAGTACAAAGGCTTTTTGTATAGACACAGGAAGACAGTTAAGGCTACATTTGTGATATAGGAGTTAATTAACTCAATTGAATTAGTTACTCCCAGGAGTAACTAATTCCTCATACTTTTCTAACAACACCGCAGCTGCCCTTAAATTGATTCTAATTCCTTACACCCCAAAAGGAGAGTTCCATTGCGGATTGGATGGACCCAGGGCAAGCTTTGAATGGACCCAAGGCAAGCCCTGGCCTCTACATGGGCAGACTAAATGTCCTGAGCAATATAAAAAGCTAAGAGTACTGTCATGGATGGATCATACTCTGTCATGACCAAAAGATAAACAGATTAAAAGAACCCGATGGGGTTTAGGAATAAACCCACTTTGCCAGAGGAATGTAGTCTGAGATATATGGTGAGATGCCCCCAGGAATGTCCCCTATAAATTTAATCCCGAGTATAGATAAATGTCTGTAACTCTTGGTATGTTTATACAAATGACCAGAAATATTATTAAGATGTATGTTTACCAGCTAAGGAAAGGAGAAAACAACATGCTAGGATTCACCTTTGTCCTAAGCAGACCTATATTCCCTGGAAGAGATCTGTCTCTGGTAGTTTGCCCTGGGAAGGAAGAGTTTTTTCTCGCTTCATTGTTTCAGGATTAAAGTCCATTACCTCTTGTAATTCCTTCCCCTCAACAACCTTTCCTTTCACAGATTTGACTTGGGGGAGGGGACAGTGTGTGTGTGTGTGTGTGTGTGTGTGTGTGTGTGTGTGTGTGGTTAGATGGAGTGAAGCGTGAGTGGAAAGACATTAACGAAAAGAGCTTCGGACTTTAAGGGGTCTGTAATCTTGTTCCATTGTCCATTGGTCAGGGCAGGGGACAGTCATGGGCCCTGAATGAGGCCAAGGATACTGCCGAACCCTAATATCTGTTAGGGACCCCACTGAGCCCCAACAGAAGCAAAGCAGGTATCTCTCCTCAGATGTATCCCGTATGTCTGTTATACCTGATGTTATCTATGTTTGTAAAATTCATTTACTTATATTTTGGTAGTCCTTCCTGACTCCATGCAGATCAGTGAAAAGAGGTGGTTTAATATTTTTTAAGACATTGATGATACACATTTACAGCCCAAAGCAGAATATCAATATACAGTTCCATGAAATAGTACAACTAAGGCCCCAAACCCAAATATTTCAGTTTGTAAAACAGCAAAATTTTCACCAATCTCTACCCAGCAGAGTACCCCTTTTCCACATGGAACCAGGCCCCAGACTAGTTTTTGTCCTCTGTGTCACTGGGTTCCAGAATGCTCTTGCCCTTTCTCTACTCCTAACAGTCCGTTGAAGAGATATGGAACACACATCCAAAGTGAATTTTAGAATCTAACTTATTAAATTTTGAAGAATAATTTTAAGAATTTTGCTACATTCTTCCAAATAATTAAAAACACCCAGAGTTGGGAGAAATTGGAAAACAGAATTCAAAATCACTGACCTAGATCTTTGAACAAATGGCTTTTGCATGAAAAATGTTTAGCAAGTTAATTGAAGCTCTCTAAAATTTTTTTCTGCAGCAAATTAGCTATCATGTGATATGTTTTTATAATCAAGATGTGGCGCTAATAAAATTTTGAAAATTGTAGAAATTTCGATAAGTGGAAATAATTGCCCATAATTCTTTCTTCCAAAGATACTATTTTATTTTTTAAGTATTTTATTATACCGCCGTGAGATATACAAATAAAAAGATATACAATTAAAAAGTTCATATTTGGGTTTTGGTCATACAGTGTTCCAGCACCCGTCCCTCCACCAGTGCCCATCTCCCACCACCAACGTCCCGGTTCCCTCCCCCTTCCCCAGCCCACCTCCATGGCAGGTTCTTTATTTCTTCCCTTTCTCTCTCTTTCTCCTTTCCTTCCCTTCCAGACTATGGATTACAGAACATACATTAAGAGGTTGTCATGTGTATCCTTTTGCCTCTATTTAATGCTCAGTTCTAGGTTGGCATTAGTACCCTCGACAATTATTAACACCCTGTTCCATTTTTCTGTCTTACCTACCCTCTGACTCCCACACGTTTGTGATAATTTCCACTTTTGACAAGACCTCCTGATATATGTTTCACTTGACCTTGGATATTGGTATCATAATATGTACATATATATTTATGCCATGCAAATAAATGCAGTCATTCTGTATCTGTCTCTCTCCTTCTGGCTAATTTCGCTCAACATAATCTTCTCCATGTCCATCCATTTATAGGCAAATTTTATAACTTCATTTTTCCTAACAGCTGCATAGTATTCCATTGTGTAGATGTACCAAAGCTTCTTTATCCAGTCATTGATTTTCGGGCACTCTGGTTGCTTCCAGATTCTGGCTATTGTGAATAATGCTGCTATGAACATCAAAGTAGGGATGGTGTTTCCGCTGCGTATTTTTGGTTTCCCAGAGAAGATTCCCAGGAGTGGTATGGCTGGGTCAAATGGGGTTACTCACTATTTTAATATACTTTCTCCTCTCCCTTATTTCTTTTCCTTTTCTTTCTATAAAGATTTACAAATGTCTATTATTTTCTATAAAATTATAAATATGAGAAAGTGTATAATTTGTATGATATATGAATCATTTATAATAATATATAATTGGAGCGATACTATAGTTTCTGTATTTATAAAAAAGAGGGATACAGTAAAATATTTGTATAGAAGGATATATGTATTATAATAGCAAAAAAAACTCTTACTCTACCTAAATAAAATATTGATAATCAATGAAAATTAGTGTTATAAATTAATGCCTACGTAAGAATCTTTGTAGTTAGTATTTTTAATGTGATTTAGGTACTTATTTTGGATTTGGGGCCACACCTGGTGATACTCAGGTACTAAACTTATGGTGAAATTCTTTTCTTATGTCCCCCATATGAACCTTAAATTGTAAGAAATAAAGCGGAACCATGGTTGTTCTTAGAAAATAAAATGTTAAGAAAATTTTGTGGGACAGGCTTATGAACCTGTTTAACTATAAGAGTGAATCCTTACATAAGTGAACAGAGTAGAGCCATTTATCTAACAATCACTGTATCACTGTATCACTGTCTTCCCGTTCATCATTGATTTGCTCAAGCGGGCACCAGTAACATCTCCATATGTCCTGTCTCATGCTAGTAGAACCCAAGGTCATCTGCTTGCTCCAGGAACATAAAGAGCCTCAAACCATTCCATCAGGTCATGGGAATGAGGTCTATAATTGTTACTGGTATTTGGCATATTAAATATGACACGGGAGGCTTGCCAGGCTCTGCTGTGTGGTGGCATACTCTTGTATGCCACGCGAGCCGAGCTGTAATAGGCTCTTCTGCTGGATGGAGTTGTGATGACAGGGAAGTCCGGATGTGGAAAATGGAGGTCCTCATGGAGTGGGGGTTGTCTGGCTTGTTGCAAGGCTCTGCTGGGGTGGCGGGCCAGGGCTAGAACACACCATCCCTCCCGGGCACCTCGTGAGCAGCTGGGCACAGGGAGAGCTGGTAGCAGCTCTTCCCCCATGTCTGTGATTCTCTGGAATCACAGAGACAGTATTATCTAACAATACTATTTATCAAATAGTCTAAAATTAATGGTTCATCAGCAAATAGTTTTCAGTCACCATTTCTTAACTGCTTTTATTTTTTTTAAACAAATCTTTTTTTTCTTTTTGGGTCATACCTGGCAATGCTCTGGGGGTATTCCTGGCTCTGCACTCAGGAATCACTTCTAGCAATGCTCAGGGGACCATATGGGATGCTGGGAATTGAACCTGGGTTGGCTGCGTTCAAGGCAAACACTCCACCTACTGTGCTTTCACTCCGGCCCAACTGCTTTTATTCTTAACTGTGCATTAGCTGACTAAAATTCTTTACTTTGTGATAGTCAAATTGCTTGGAATATTCCTATGTAATAAATGTAAAAGCATAGAAATCTAGAATGTGGTTTTTATTACTAACACTGAAGTTTACAGTGATAACTTTGACCAGTTATAAGCATCTTAAGTGCCCCAAGAACAGAAAATCAGTAAATCAGGCAGAATTGTTACAATGATTTTTATTTTAACTTTCTATTTGATAAATGTCCAGAATACAAATGGACAAATATAGTTTATAGTTTCTTATTTATTGTCCTTGTTTGATAAAGGAATTAAATTGTGAAATGTATTAAAATGTTAAGTATGTGAAAATAATTTTATTTTTGGATGCTCCAAGAATTGCAATGTCCTTTTCCCAAATCCTGAAAATAACAAATATAATGATTTGCAAATATATTTTCTATATTTTCCTATGATTTTCTGTATTTTCATATACATGTGACTTATAAATATGACCCTTTTATGTTTGTGAACATAGTAAATTTTACTGAGACTGGATTTTCACTCACATTTTCATTGGATTAATAGATGTCTGCCTTTTGCAGATAAAAATAAGCATGAAAACACAAGGCATCTGAAATAAAAAATTTAAATAGCCTCAGCAAAAAATATTTAAATACAGTTTATTTATAAAAAGTAAACTGTATTACACTATTTATTTATAAAAATAGGGAAGAAATCTTTCAAATTTTGACTCAATTTTAATTTTCTTTACAGTGAACACAACAAAACTATTCCTTATTTACTCTTAGTCTCTTTTTCTCTCTCAGTTTCTCAGATTTTTAAAAGAAAAATGCCCACCAGGCTCAAGATTATAGCAATTTATTTTCCTGTGCTATAAAGGAAGACTTTTCCTTTCAGAATTCAAACCACCAGGGATTAAGTGTTTTTCAAAAGAAAATCCTGAATTGAAATACCCTTATCTAAGTAATATTATGTGACTGTGGCTAAAGTAAGAATTATTAATATCTACCCTGTGGGGCAACACAACAGGCAGTATAAATTATGGATAATGTTTATTTCAGGTGATCATGTAAGACTCCTTGGAAATAGAAACTGCTAATAGACCTTGAGAAAGGGCCATTCTGCCAAGCGATTTTTAAATTAATGCACATAATCTATAAGCTTTATTTCTTTGCTTACTTTTTTTCTGGAGCCTGTCACTTGCATATTAATTTGTTTTTCAAATGATAGATAGTTTTTGGTCTAAACTTGAATTTGTTGAACGAATTGTTGGCATTAAATGTCTAGGCCCTGGGGCTCTTGGCCATGATGCAGAGACTCAGACGAGCAGGGGAGAGCTGCCATCTGGCTCTCCCTAGCTCAACTGACCATGAGGCTCCTAGGAGGAAAGATGGGTTTTGGGTGTTGGTCCATCACCTCTATAGGGCCTTGGAAGTAGCTGGATGAGACTCACTCTCCATAATAGCCACCATTTTCACGGTCCAGAAACCCATAGCTCATCAGAACCCACGCAAGATAGACGCTGATCTCAAGACCAGCTCAGAGCAGCAAAGTTCGAGCCCAGGTAGGCAGCTCTCGGAGGAGAAAGTCACTGGGCATTCTTGGAAATGGAGCTGGGATCCCCATTCCCCTTTCTGATACAACCTGGAGGCCTGGTAGCCCGCCCATTAATTGCCTTGGGGCTCTTGGCCATGATGCAGAGACTGGGGGTTGGGGGGTTGGGGGAGAGCTGCCTTCTGGCTCTCCCTAAGTCGAGCGGCTGTAAGCAACTGTGCGGTACATCAAGCTAGTAGAACCAATCATATTCTAGAATATATTACAATGTGTAAGGAAAGAGAAGGAGAGAGAGAGAGAGAGAGAGAGAGAGAGAGAGAAAGGAGATAAAGAACCTGCCATGGAGGCATGCTGGGGGAAGGGGGGAGGGAGGTGGGGACATTGGTGATGGGAGATGGGCACAGGTGGAGGGATGAGTGTTGGAACACTGTAGAGCCAAAACTCAGACATGAACATCTTGTAATTGTATATCTAACATTGGTGTAATAAAATATTTTTTTAAATGTCTAAGCTCCTTTTGATGGAATTTTATAACAGAGTAATTTGATAGACTGTTCTCCATGTACAAATATGCGTGGAGGCTTCATCAAACTTGGCAGAGGGGTTTCCTCAGGATCAAGGCAAACTTTGAGTTTGGTGGCTCATGAGTAGGTGTCTCAGCCCTCCAAAACCCCTGCCCTGGCCTCCTGGACCTGCCTTGGTCCCATCTCTGTTACTTCAGCCAGCAGATTCTCTTCAGGGAGCCTGGCCTTTATCAGATGCATTTCAATGTGTTTATTCCACAGTGCAGATAAGCAATAGGACCCTCTCTGGCATCTCATGGAACAGCTGACATTCACGGTCATGAGGCTGCTGAGGCTCCTGCTTCCTGAAGCTACTGGAGTAGAGGGCACTTCCTGCACAGACCCTCATAGCACCACTCTCAAGGCTGAGGAGCCCAGAGATGCTTTTGAGAAAGGACCACTTTGGTCCCCATAGCCTCTTCTGAGGGAGACAGTCCTGTGACTCCTCGGTGTGTCTCTGATGTTCTAGCACTTTGCCCAATGCCAACTTCAGGCCCTATTTGCACCTGAAATAACTTATACCCTAGGGTGTGGAATTGAGGGGTTTTGAGAGTGAAGATATCAGATGTACTTCTTCGAAGGATTTCTTCAAACACTCAAGAGTCCACTGTGCAAAGCCAGGAAATTACTGTTTTGAAGTGTTTTCTTTCCTGTCGAGAGAATGAAATATAGCTGAGGCATGAGGACACTTAGGGTTGTCGGCTTGGGTTTCCTAGTGATGAGTTCCTAAAATCCTGGAATCAAGTATGTCTCATTCACAGGAACAGAGGTAGCTCCCTTTATAATCACATGGACAATCCTGATGGACCTTCATGTCTTTTACAAATGAAGGTGTTTTCATTTCAAGGTACCCCAGTCGAGATCTGTGTGGAGATCTATGTGGCTCTGTTATCCTAATCAGCATTTCAAAGTTAGGCTATGCTTTCATAGAACAAATTGGAGGTGCTCTCTGCGAGTGTGCTAATGGAAAAACAGGGTTTGTTCTTTCTGAAAAGGGATGTTGAAGATTTATCGTCCATAAAAAAAAAGTATCATGGAGTGAAACTAATTGCCTCAGTCAGAAATCCAAATGACTTTGTCGATTTTGTGAGGAGCATGAGCACTTTCTGGCAGCCCTAATTGTGATAACAGCCTAACAGAGAGTGGTTAATATTGCTCTTTAATTGCCTGGAGTAACAGTACATATTCCAGCAATATGTCACCTCATTTATCATGCTCCATTGTGGCTGACTTGCCTCACAAAACTTTCAACTGGCTTTGAAACTTCCTTGTCAGGCAGGGGCTACTGGCTTATTGCTTCCCCCACACTGTTCTGATTACTGATTTTTTAAGATTTCTCACATCACTTCTCCTGCTGTTTCTTTTTCTTCCTGCAGCTCCTCTAGTTGCCCCGAGGACCTTACATGGAGTTGTTGATGTACAGTAAATCAGCCCCGCAGAGTATGACGTTCCTCATCTTTCTACATCTGTCCCCAACCTAGCTTTGCTGTGATTTAACTTTTTCCCTTGGCCTGGCCCTTGATCTCATGAGATTTGTGTTTTTATTTATAGAAGCATGCTAGTGACTTGCTAGAGGGTTCAGAGAGAGGAGGAAGGTTCCTTGTTGATAGTTCCATTTTTCAAACATTCAGTTAAATTTGATTTTGTGATGTATTACAACCCACCCAGTGCTTCTTGAAAGCTGAAAGAAATTAACTTTTCATAATGGATTACTAGTGATGTTTACTATCTACAAATTAGAATAGTCTAGAAAAATACCCTTTAATAAATGAAAATGCTTGTATTTTTTAATGAACTATACAGGGACAACTTGAAGGGATTCTGTGATTTCTTTGAGAACCCCTGCATTTGGAGGCACTCTTCATATGTGGGCTCTTGTCTATTGCCCTCCTATTTGCTTCCTCCTGCCTGGCAGCCACTGCACCCACCCTGAAATTCGGTCATTTCCTGATCATACCCCACCCTCATCTGGCCTCCTGGCTCTATGGGATGATTGGGAGATTCCAGCAACACCTGTTTCTCAGAGGTGGATTTGGTGTCTGCTAGTGAGCACTAAGTGAGAGTGTTTGAGGAAGGCAGTCGAGAAGCTGATGGACAATTTATAAAGCTGCATTGTGTCATGCATCCTGTAAGATGAATAACCAGATTTTTCTTTCTTTTTTTCCTTTTTGGGTCACACCCGGCAATGCTCAGGGGTTTCTCCTGGCTCTGCACTCAGGAATCACTCCTGGCAGTGCTCGGGGACCATATGGGATGCCGGGATCGAACCCAGGCGGCATGGGCCGGCGCGTGCAAGGCAAATCCCTTACCCGCTGGGCTATCGCTTCGCCCCCAGATTTGTCTTATACATGTAATTTTCCTGTGTAGTCTTTCAACCAATCCACTTTCTTCCCTCTTTTTTGTGTTTGGTGCATATCGTACATACTGAAATTGTATCACACTCAGGACACTCTGAGTTCTCTGGAGTTAATAGCTTTAATGCCAATGGAATGTCAACATTTTGACATCATTTACTATTTATTCTCACCATCACTAATATAAGATCCATAATGAAATGTATATGTAGTAACAAACAAGTGTTTACACACGTGCTAAGAATCACCTCTTCAGTGTACTACCAGAGTTGCTCCATTTTAAAGATAGACAAGAAAAGAAACACCTAGCATCTGCAGAACAACCGTAGCAATAAAGAAAATCTCAGTGATGATGCTCAATGTGTTCTTTGGGAAATTAGAACTTCTTTTGCAAGCGGAGACTCCTCCATTTTAGTTTTCTACATAGAAGAGATATAATGTGTTTTGAAAGATCCATCTCTGAAAAATATGTGCTGGCATTTTTCAGTTTACATCAAATTTTCAAGAAGAGCAGAAGCTTAAAGTGGGAGAGAGAGAGAGGGAGAGAGAGATAGAGAGAACAAGTGACGCTGAAGCCATGTTTCAATTTTTTCCATTGCATGAATCTAGACTCACAGACATGGAGCAGAGCTGCTACTGGCTCTCCCTGTGCCCAGCCGCTCACGAGGCACCCAGGAGGGATGGCGGGTTCTAGCCCTGGCCCACCACCCTAGCAGAGCCTCACAACAAGCCAGACAACCCCCCACTCCTTGAGGGCCTCCATTTTCCACATCCAGACTTCCCCCTCATTAGAACTCCACCCAGCAGAACAGCCTGTCACAGCCAGTTCATCAACAAATGCTGGATTTAGAGGTGACTACAAGAGTATGCCACCCGCAAGGCAGAACCTGGCAAGCTACCCATGTCGTATTTGATATGCCAGATACCAGTAACAATTATAGACCTCATTCTCATGACCTTATGGAATGGTTTGAGGCTCTTTATGTTCCTGGAGCAAGCAGGTGCCCTTGGGCTCTACTTGCATGAGACAGGACATATGGAGATGTTACTGGTGCCCGCTCGAGCAAATTGATGATGAATGGGAAGACAGTGATACAGTGATGAATCTAGAACAGTCTGGTAAATGGGGAATGATGTCCCCTGGTAGATGGGGAATGATGTGTTTGCAGTGTCCCCACTAGTTGGCACCTTCTAGGGGACTGTGTGCTGCTCGGGGTCAGTAAACAGGCAGTGTCCTTCTGGGAGACACATGTTATGGACCAGAGGGAGAGCTGAATAGCTGAGTGTGCCCTAGTTTGCAAGGGGTTCTAGTCCCATTGGTGATATGCACAAGGCTACAGGTAACTGTGAGCTTGAACTTCTGGCCTCTAAGGCAGAATGACCTGGTGAGAAGTGCATGAATGTTGGAAGAATATTTGAGTTTAAATTCTGACTTACCACTTGAGGCTGTGTGATTAATTTATAGCTTCTTTCCACAAACCTCAGTTTCTTGAGTTTTTTTTTTTAATTTTAATTGTTTCATTAACTTTTCATTGACTCTCAAGAAGGGCCAGTTTTGCTGCCCACACCAGAGAACTCCCTCTTCTCCCCTTTCCCTCAATCCTCTCCTCCTCTTATCTCCCCCATCACCACCGTAGTTTTGTCTAAGACTGGGAGTGAGTTACGTTTCTTGCCACTTCATTTGCTTTCTTATTTCATGTTCTGCATAGGATCATTGTATTTTACATCCACCTTTTGCTTAATGTAGTGATCTCAGGTACCATCCATTTTGTCCAAAGGGCCTGCTTTCCTCTTTGTATTAATGTTTCACCAAGTACATAAAGACCTCAGCTTCTTTATCTGGCATTTGATAACAAGCATTTAGGTCAACTTCATGTTCTGGCCCTCTATTGAACACAGAGGTGCAAATATCCATCTGAGGAGCTGCCTGCCATTTCTTCTTGTAAAATACTAGGGTATTGTAAGGAATTAATGAACTAACATGGACAGAAATGCTGTGCACTCAGTAAGGAATGCATAGTCTAGTTCTTTTTTGTCCCTCTCCACCACTAGAGAGTACAGGGAGTGGGTGAATGGCCTCTATAGTAACAGAGTTTGGCTTCCTTCCCCATCTTTGATTAGATAAAACCTGCCTGGCCAACCACATTTTCAGACAAAGCTCTTTAAAGCCATGTGCACTGTCCTTGGTGAGTCAGAAAGCAAGTGCATGGAGAAATTCCAAGTCTGGAAAGGGACTGAGAGAAAGAGAGAAACTTCCCTGAAGTGGTGCCAGCTCACTGCTTTTCTGTAGATGTGATAAATGGTATGGGATTTATTTTTTAAGATTTCCTAATGCAGGACTGGAGAGATAGCAGGGAAAAGAAGGTGCTTGCCTTGCATGCTGCTGTTCCCAGGTGCATTTCCAGCACTGCATGTGATTCCCCGCAGTCACTGCGAGGGATCACTCCTGAGCCCAGAGGGAGGATAGCCCCTGAACACAGTCTGTGTGGCCCGAACCCTTGAATCCCTGGGGAAAAAATATTTCCCTAATGCAATATGGACTTTTGTTTTTCATTTAATCTTACTCCAATTAGAGGTGCTGTGCAAACAATACCTTTATTCACAGGTGAATAAAGGTATTTTTTCCTTACTAACCCGGGTTGGCTACATGCAAGGTAAAGCCCTACATGCTGTACTATGGCTCGGCCCTGCACATTCTATCATTATGTCATCATTTAAGTGCCTGCCATAGGCAAGGTGTGTCTGTGTGGGAGGGTGTTTGGTGGGAGGGAGATGTGGCACAAAGGTGATGAAAAATATGCACTGGTGGAAGGATGGGTGCTGGAACACTGTATGACTGAAACCCAATCATGATCAGCTTTGTAATGGTCTATTGCACTGTGATTCCAATAAGTTAATGGGCAGGGGCGAAGCCAGAGGAAACTCTGGTGGAGGTCCGTAGCATCCTGACGTGCAAATCGGTCGTCCGACCTGGGTATAGGGGCAAAAGACTAATCGAACCATCTAGTAGCTGGTTCCCTCCTAAGTTTCCCTCAGGATAGCTGGCTCTCGCGTGAACCGAAACCCCGGCAGTTTTATCCGGTAAAGCGAATGATTAGAGGTCTTGGGGCGAAACGATCTCAACCTATTCTCAAACAATAAGTTAATAAATAAATAAATTAAAATAAGAAGAAGCCTTTACATCAGTGTTTTCTAAAGTGGATTATACCACTTCCAGGAGAGGAGTGCCACTAAAATCTTCCGGGAAATCCTTGCCCACACTTAGGGGTACTTTTCTTTTGTTCACTTATAGAAGGTAAATTTCTGGAGAGGAGAGAAGGAATAGGAGTCTGAGTGCATACTTTGCAGGGAAGAGGAATCAGTTTGATTACCAGCACTACATGGTTCCCTGGGCACTGCCAGAAATGACCGCCAAGCACTAAGCAGGGAGTAATCCCAAGATGAAAAAATAAAAGAAGGTGAATTTCAGTGGCGGTTGGGGGAACAGATGCTGGATGATTTTTATATTGGCGTTCTGAAAAAGGGAACGTAGGTCAAGTAAGTTTGGAATCTCTGAAATTATACTGCTCTGAAATTTTTGTCAGTTTAAACAGCAAGTGTCACTGAAGACAAATTGGATTGTCCAGAGTTCATATGTATCTGTTGATTGTATGAGGGTCTGCCCCACCAGTGGAGCCAAGATCTCACATACCCTTTAAATACCCTGGGGGAGGAGGAATTGCATTAAGTAAAAGATAGGTGTTTATTTAAAAATATTAACTTAAAATATGATTGAAATGAGAAATTAGAAAACTTAATGGTTTATACAACTAAAAAAGTTGCCCATTATTCTCATTACCTGTGTATAACTAACTCAGAATGATAGAATGTGCAGGGCCGGAGCCATTGTAAACATGTAGGGCTTTACCTTGCATGTAGCCAACCCGGGTTCAATTCCTGGCATCCCATATTGGATGCCAATCACTCCCTAGCACTGTCAGGAGTAATACCTGAGTGCAGAGATAGGAGAAACCCCTGAGCATCACCCAGTGTAACCCTAAAAAGAAAAAGAAATAGAATGTACTAAAAATTGCACTTTAAGTAACTTCTTCGTTTTGATAATGTGAGTTTACCTTTGCCATTTTAATCCTAGAACATTCTAATATCTTTGAGTCATATGTAACAGACCACTTTTAGATAAAAGCATAAATAAAATTATTAAGATGTAACTTGATCTTAAGACCTCAAGGTGAAATTTTTTGTAGTTAGGCACTAATATCTTTGGAAATAGTTTGTAAAAAACTTCAGAACTAGTTTAAGTTTTACTCGCAGTAAAAATATTCACTTAAGAAAACTTTTTTAATTATTTCCCCCTTTTTTTTAAATTTCAGGGTCATCCTGGTCCTCAGGTAAGTAAAGTCTTTTCTAACAAATGATTTGATTGTCCCCAATGGAGGATTTTTACAGAACTAAAGTCGTTGCGTCCTTCCCTTGGAAGGGTAGAAAAAAGCTATGAAAGTGTAATTGTGACACCACACACTAGACCAAGTATTTCCTAAGAGTGAAGCTATGGGGCCGCTTAGGGATGCGTGAGCCACATCAGCTGTTGGAGCAGATGGCGAGTTTAACAATGTACTATCATATAAAGCAAAACTCTTAACTGATCCACAAAGCGCCCCAGGACTTTTATGTAAGATAATATGACTTCGTAAATGTCGGTATGAACTGGTTTGCATTGGGTACTGATTAATCATGTGCTAATAATGTTGTTGCAAATCCACATGGACTCTGGATTTATTTAAATGGTGAGCCTAACAGTTATTTTTGATTCATTATAGACAGATATTGAATTTGTTCTACACTTTCAATATCCACCAGCTGCCAAAGACATGATTTATAATTAAATGTGAATGCAATCAACAGTAAATCTTGTGAGTCCAAAATCATATTGAAGAAAATGAATCAAATATAGGAAAGGGAGAATTGTGTAAAAAGATAAAATACAAAATATGAGAGTTGTCAGAAATGTCAATAAAAAACAGTCAATTTAATCTCAGAATTATTTAGCTTGTAAAGAAGCAATAGATCAGGATATGCCATTATTAATGTTTTCCTTTGAAACCATGATACCTTTAAACTACAGGATTATGTATTGAATTCCTGTTATGTGTATGTCTAATAAATTGAATGCTATTTCAATCCGGAATTTCTTCATAAATAATCTCATGTCTTTTTCAGTCAATATAATGAATTGTCTATTGTGTGATAATTCTCAAATGAAATAAAGCATGATAACATTATTGTTTTTTAGGAGCTTTGTATATTAGGAGTCAACAAAGCAAATCAATGAACCAGGTGTTCTGTAGAACACTTGTTTTCATGCTAGGCTCGTGAGAATTTCTGGCTTTTAATTAATTTACATTCATCCCAGAGAATACTCTCATTATCTGAGATTCAATTCTTGTATTCCAAGGTGATTCAAGGTAACTACTGGGGGGAAAAAACTCACAAAAACTGTATATTGTTTCTTAAATTAAGAAGTGTTGCATTACGATGAGACAGAGACAAAATGACATGTACATTTTGTGCTTTACTGATTGCTTATAACAACGCTGGAATGCATAAATAAAATGCTTATTTAATTAAAAGGAATTTAAAATCCACTTAAGGTGACACTATAAGTCAAGAAGTAGTATAAGCTCTGTCACTAAAACCCTGATACCACTGTAACACTCCAAAAAAGAAAAAGGGAACAGACAATAAAGGAAGTTGGGGGTCAGGGAAGAGAAAGGGACAGAGAGATGTTACAGCGGGTTAGGCGCTTTTCTTGAATGCAGCTGGCTTGGGTTTGATCGCCAGCATTGCAGCCACCAGGAGTGAGTCTGGAATGCAGATCCAGAAATAAGCCCTGAGCACCACTGGGTGTGTTTCCCCATCCCACCAAAAAACACCCTTTTAAAAAAAAAAAAAAAAAAGGTAGAATATTGCTTTTGAGACTATAAATGTAATTTATTTTTTTGGGGGGGCCATACTTGGTGGTGCTCAGGTCTTACTCCTGCCTCTGTGCTCAGGGATCCTTTCTGGCAGGGCTTGGGGAACCATGCGGGGGATGCATGTTAGGCAAATGCCCTACCCACTGTCTTATATCTCCAGGCCTTAAATTTAACATGCTTTAAGTTTTAATAGGGATCTGTCTTAGCCCAAATCTCCTCCTTTTTTCTAAGTAAATAAATTTTATTGAAAGGGGAGAGACAATAGGCAACACATTCAAGAGAGAACATGGGTTTCCCAAGGAGAGGAGGGAGGCCCATCAGAGAAGAGAGGAACACACACTCCAAGAAGGGATGCGGTTGATTCCAGAGTGTAATGCCAGGCACTTGCTTTTTGCTAGATCTTCTCTTTGCCCCAAAGCAGTGCTGAAAAGAAGAATTTGGGCATACGTAGTTTGTTTAGGAGATGATCCCAGACAACAAAGTGATATGAGGGAGTGGGATAATGACTCAGAGGAGGCCAGAAACAGTCGTTAATGAGCAGATTACTGCTGTCAGGAGCTGGGGCTCGTTCCAGCTGAGGAACCAAGGAGGAATGTAGCGTTGGCCACAGAATCATCTGGCTGAGGGGAGGGAGGGGAGCTGGTGGAGATCTCTACTCATTTGCCTTTCTTGCTTGTTGAGATTCCTCCTGAGCGCTAACTCTGTGTTGTTTCTGGCCTGCTCAGGAAGCCTAGCAAACTCTAGCTGCTTGGGGAATGCCAAGATCCTTGGGGACCTGTAGGACCTTCATCCCAGCATCCATTGTGTAGGGCTGGCAGTGGTGCTGTGGGCTACTCCTCTGCTAGCTACAACATCCAAGGACAAATGTTCTCTAGACAAAACAAAGAGTAGGAATTTAGATACGGCCCTAAAGACCTGGAAAATTGGACTGAGGACAACACTGGAAGTGTATTTGTTAATGAGATATTAAAGAGAGCAACTAGGGAGAAAAATGCAGGGTCCTAATGAGTCTTGAGTATGAGCCACAGGTAATGAGCAGAAGATAGATGACAGCCAGGTGGGGGAACCACCAGTGGACAGGAGCTGAGCAGGCAGCTGAGAAAGGAGAGTGTATCTTGGCACTTCAGAATGAACACCTTTGTATCAGGGATCAAATTTCTCAGACAAAATAAATCTTTCTAGTCCCTATACTTAAAAATGTTGGGCCCTGTCAAGGTGGATTGGCCAAACATTGGAAATGGTGACCTGCTTTGGTCTTCCTTTGTTCTGGGCCAAGAGTGTAGTAGACTCTAAAAAAAAAAAAAAAAAGACTAGTAGATTCATACCACAGAATCGTTTCATTAAAAAATGCTTTGTTCCAGGGCCCAGAGCAATAGTACAGCAGGGAGGGCACTTGTCTTGCACATGTGGCCTACCCAGGTTAGATCCCTGGCATCCATAAGATCCCCCAAGTCCTGTCAGGAATGATCCTGAGCACAAAACCAAAAGTCAGCCCTGAGCAACGTGGGTGTGGCCCAAAATAAATACGTTACATAAATGTAAATGATTTCTTGTCACAACAAAAGGAAATTCATGGGTTAAGAAAGTCTAGGTATGAGGGGAAATGGAAAGCCAAGAATCACTTTATCTTTCTAGGACATACAACAGAATTTTGTTGCTGTATCCCCAAGAAAAAAGTGTGCGGGCTGCCTCCTATCTACATCATTTTTAAAATATTTTTTTTCAAAGACAGTTTTGTTTTTCTATTTGCAATAATAATTCTTTAAATAATTGATATATAATAATAAATATGGAAAGTTTTTTACACAGTACTTAGTATAAACTTTTTCACTAAGACTCTTAAATTAGGTGTTTTTTTTTTTTTTTTTTTTTTTTTGCTTTTTGGGTCACACCCGGCAATGCTCAGGGGTTTCTCCTGGATCTGCACTCAGAAATTACTCCTGGCGGTGCTCGGGGAACCATATGGGATGCCGGGATCGAACCCAGGCCGGCACAGGCCGGCCGCATGCAAGGCAAACGCCCTACTCGCTGGGCTATCGCTCCGGCCCCAGGTGTTTTTTTATAAACCAGCTTTTTTCCACATCTATATGTTCTATTTATTCTGCTGCCTATTGTAATACGTTACTTTAATCAACCACTAATCAACCTTGGGAAATTTCTCTATTAAAAAAAAAGTAAGCCAAGAGAAAAATTCCTTATCTAAAAATATAACTACTGAGAAATGACCTTTGTAAGTAGATGTGATTATTGGCTAATTGCACAGTAGTTACAATAAGTTACAGTATTTTAGGCAATTTTATCTCTCATTAACAGATAGACATGAATATATTTTTCCATGAGCAAATTTATATAGACTATGTACATGTAACCTATTTGAAATACATTTATAAGGTACAAACAGTAAATAAGCTAGCTTGTATACTTAACGTCTATATTAGGAAATTTTTATGGAATTTTAAATAGTTTAAAGGATTTTTTTTTTAATTTGATCAGATTTCTTTTAAAATTTCCATGTCCTGTTCTTTGGCTTCCTAACAATGATTTTATTCACATACAGTGTATTTATAGTAAGAGGGATTTATAATTTGGGCTATATCTTCCTTTCTTCTCTTTCTTTTTTTTTTTTTTTTGGTGACTTAAAACAATATTCAATTTTTTCTTACACTGCCAACTTTCTCCATTTCCCTGGTTTTTATAAGGTATTCGAGCCAAGTCTCTTTATAAACTATTTTGTATATACATATTTGTATGTGTAAAATTCAATATAACTGATTTATGTGCTTTTCTTTCCTGTTGGTCCTGTTCCCCTCCAGCCCTGTCACCATAGAACGTATTTAACTAGAGAGAAAACAAAGGCATGAACTGTGGAAAACTTTCTCTTCATCTTCTCTCCCTCCCCATCTTCCTCTGCAGCTGGTTAAGAGAGGAAACAGAAGAAAGTTTGCTACCTAAACAAACTTTCTCCAAATAAGCTCTTTAAACTTAGTCCTGACACCAGAGCTTTCCACCTCCTTCTAAATCATAATCTTGCTGCCCGGTGATAAGTCTGAGCTAACCTCCCTGCTCCTTGGAAAACCCACACTCCCTCTAGCTGGGGAGTAATCCAAGTGACATATTTTTGGAATTCAAAATTCTAATTTCTAATGGATTTTTCATCAAGTCATCAGTGTTACCAATACTGACTTGTTTCTATTTTGCAACTAGAATTATTTTTAGGTACATTAGGAATAGTCTCTGTGGATTGGGCTGGGAAAAAGAAACCATATTTATGTTATGATTCTGTGGGAAGATAAAATCAGAGTTCCAAGCATCTGACTTCTAAAAAAGGAGTTGTAAATATTTGAATTAGGAGAGTACACATCTTTTCTAAAGTTTATTACAATTTGGACAGAATTACAATTAGCAACTTGTTATTCATGTGCAAATATTTATATCGATGAGCTTTTCTTGCTTAGATTGAATGGTCCCGCATCGCCTAATTCACAGTAGACCAAGATCTTCATTAGAGGTAGAAATTGAACTCTGCTTCTTCATATGACATATCTTTGTAAGGATTTCCAGATGAAATGGGTTTTATTTTGCAGATCAGTGGTTAAAAGGGAAAGATTTCTGTTATTTTCAGATCATCTTCCTAAAGTTGAGGCAGCTTTAGGCAGATTTAGCTTAGATTGTTGAAAGAAAATTTACAAAGGTGGAAAGTTGAACTGCAGTGATTATATGAGATAAATACGAAAGTGGACCTTAAGGAGAGAGGTCGATCTTTACCTTTTCCCAACTGGGTGAGAAAGTAGCTCTTGACAAGGGGAAATGAGATAGTAAGAGGGTCCAAGGCAAAGAGAAGCAGCAATCTTCATCACAGAACTATGGTCAAGGTGGAGAAAGAATCAAGGAAGCAAATGGAGAGGATATTGCTATGAACTTTTTGAATCTATGGAAATCAGATTCTTGGACTAGTGGAATAAAATCCCAGTGATAGGTCAGGGTGTGGGGTGGAATGATTGGGTGAACAGAGAAGAAATAACAGATAAGCGAGGGAAAAAAAGAAGGAAAGCAAACTGGGAGAGAAATGAGCATTTGTTTGGCAAACATGAGCTAAAAAGAATCATTTGAAGAGTGAAAAAGAGAATAATCCATGGAAATGCAAGTCATCATACCATATACCCATTCATTCTTATTGGTATGATTCCGTAAATCAGTATTCATTTATTTTAGTTCCTGT
This sequence comes from Cryptotis parvus, assembly GCA_021461705.1. Classification (NCBI taxonomy): domain Eukaryota; kingdom Metazoa; phylum Chordata; class Mammalia; order Eulipotyphla; family Soricidae; genus Cryptotis; species Cryptotis parvus. Next base: position 204,558 of record JAJIBD010039304.1, on the reverse strand, counting down.
GGTGTATGTGGCATGGTGAGGAGCCATATGAACTTGTGAACGGTGGGAGTGTCTGCACTCTTGTGAGTTCTTTCAGTACTCAGAGTCCAGTGAAGTGTGGCAAGTGCTGACAATTCTGTGGTCCCAGGACTCACGCAGCAACCCTGCTGTTGCAGGAATCTTGAGCAAAAGGCTTCACATATAAAGGAGCTAGGGCTGGGTCATAGCATTGTTCTCAGTGTGATCCTGACTCCTCTTCACCCCTCAGTTCTATAACTGGGCTTCCACCTAGATCCAGGCACTGGCTTATTTCCACGCCCCTCCCATGCCCACAGTCCATTTCTACATGACAGTTCTGCTTTGTTGCTCTCCTGTGTCAGGGATGAGAGTCAGGGTGCTTATACTCTAAATCCCGCCAACAGCCAGTTGGACAGAGAATCCTCCAGTTTACCACTCACCTGATGGGCTCCCACAGCTGTCCTTTCATCTGGCCTTTCCTTCTACCATGAGTGGTCCAGGAAGATGTGGATCTTGTTATCTTGAAGGCCAGTCAAGAAAGGGGAAGTTAGATTTTTCGTGGTTCCATTGGCACTGAGGTTGAGATTAAGAATAGTACCACCCAGTTTCATCCTGGGCATCTCTGCCAGATAAAAGGTTTCTGTCATGGAGACTGGAGCAATAGTACAGCTTAGCTTGTAGGGTGCTTCTGTTGCACACAGCCAACCCTGGTTTCATCCCCAGTGTCTCATATGGTTCCCTGGGTGTGCCAGGAGTGAATCCTGAATGCAGAGCCAGGAGTAACCACTGAGCACTGCTGGGTGTGGTCCAAAAAATTAACACAGTTTCATCCTATTATGATTATGTTGCTCTTCTGACCTTGAAACTTATTCTCCATTCTCCACCAACATAGTATTCTTCCCACTTCAAACCTGTTTTTCATTGATTTTTGCTTCTCCCTGCAGTTACTTTCTTCCTCATTCCAGAATATGCAGCTTCTACTCCCTGCTCCAAATATGCTTCATAACTTTGGTGTCACACACTCTCCCTTAGCTGAATATCAGTTCTCCCCCTCGTTGTCAGAATGACACCTTATCTGTCCAGCAGTCTTCATTCCCTTACCCTTTAGGAGAGGGAGTGAAATCGTCAGTCACTGTGTAGCTCTTTCACCCACAAACTCCATAGCCTTTGGGAATGTTACTGTGTCCGTCTGCTCCTCTGGTTCCCACCTATAAAGCAGATAATTCACGTCTTACCTCAGCAGAGGGGAGGAAGCTTCAGATGAGGGAAAACATGTATCTGGTGCCACCTTCCCCACGGCAGGCACTCATTAATTATCTCCCCAGCTTTCCTTCATTCTATTGTATCAATTCTTTAAAACATCATTTCTCTCCTTCTCAGTACCTGTATGATCTCTGAGAGCAGACTTATGACCTCTTCAGCCTAGTGTCTTCTGCAGCACATACTTAGTTTCTCAGACATAAAAAGCTCAGCAGTATTACTGAATTGTGAATGGTGAATACAAGAACCTAGAGAAAAGGAAGCTTAGGGACCAAGAAAACAATCAACTTTTCTAACTCTTGTCAGGTGTCGTCACTAATGCCCTTTGCACATATATTTTTAAGTTTTATTAAGGTAAAAGTGATTGACGAGTGTGCAGATGTTTGTATGTTTTAGGGGCACAGTGTTACCATACCAGACCCTCCACCAAATTACCCCTATTCCTTCACTATGAGGCCCTTTCCTTCTTTACCTATAATCCAGAAGAACAATACAAAGATCCACGTGCCTGTTAGAACACAACTCTGAGCTTTATAAGCCCTGAGAGTTTGCTGAGTGTCTATTCATTTTAATATCTTGCTTCTACCTAGTTTAGGGAGTTTGAATGTCATTGCTTCCCTTCAGTAATCATTCATATAGATGATTAATTTTTGCTGAAAATTAAAACAGCATTAACTCAGGGCCATATTTGTAATGGACAATTTTGTCTTGTGTCCATTTATTTGTAGGGTTGAATATTTGATTTTTTCACTGTGGGGTCAAGGAAATACCTCAAGGACTGGTGTGAGTGCTTTGTATGTGGGAGGCCCAGGTTCAATCTCCAGCACCACATTGTCCTCTGGGCGCTGCCAGGAACAACCCGAGCACTGAACTGTGAGCAGTCCCTGAACACTTTCAGATGTGACCGCTTTTCTAGAGCTGTTGGCAGTGAGTAATATCACATTATGTAAACAATAATTTCCCGCTAATAAATAATTTAACACAAATTATAGAAACAAGTTACCCTCAAAAGCCTTCTCAAGTGTTCCATATTGTATGTGTTATGGATCACTGGTCATTTCATTTCCCCTGTCTCAAAGTATTGCATCAGTATCATTAGTAAAAGAAAATGGGTCAAGAGAACCATTGTCTTAAGTGGAAAGTACCCAGGTATCAATACATACCAAGGGGATTTCTTTTATGGAACAGTTTTAGAATTTCCATTGCTCCCTCCTAACCCCCTTAGGAACTGCATGTCGACATGAAGGAATATCATTCCCTCAGAAACTGGAGTGCTAAAGTGGCGTGGATGTTGTAATTCTGTATTACTCAGTGAGAAAAAAAATGTCAGAGAAAACCACAAGCAAATACCACCAGACAACTGCCTTCAGAAGCCTGTGGCCTCCAGTTGTAATTTTTCAGATGCACTTGGAGAAAAAGAGTGGAAACTGTCACTTCATGCCTTTCTCCCAATCTCTTGTTCCTTTGTTGTTGTTGTGTTGTTGTTCTGACATGGTCCTTGTTGCTTCACAATGTCTTAGTACAATGCACTAACATCAAACTCTGTGTGCCTTGAAGGAAGCAGTCCTAAATAAAGCATATTTGGGGATAGTATTTAGCTTTCTATGCATATGTTCTTAATTATATACTACACTCCTTCTAACCTAACACTTTAGCAATTCCCATATTTCATGTTTGTGTTCCAGTCCAGCCTTTTCAGATTCATCCAATCTGACTTGGGGGCAGGGAAAGGACATATACATTCTCCTAAGAAATTTGAAAAGCATGTGTCTGTGTGCATACATGCATTTGGTATGTGAGTGTCTACAGAAAAATCTTTATTTTTCTCACTAATGTAACTGGCATACTCAAAGAATGATATATTCGAATAAATAATGCTAGGCTTAATAAAGTATTATCATTCCCTATTATCTACATTTTATGTGGTACTTATAAAGAGAATGATTATAAAAGTCTAATGATTTTTCTTTGGTGTTCCATTAAATAAATGTTCATGTGATACAAAAGACTACATTGTACTCCAAATAAGCCTATAACTATAAAAGTATACCTAGAATAACAGCATGTCTATTTTATTATAAGTCATTTCTTTATTTTTATGGTCATTATGTATTGAAATGTTATTACATCGCCTCAGTGTTTAATTTGAGTTTAGAATTCTTGTCCTCTGAAGTAAATATTTGAGAACTTCTATTGGTAACTTTATATTTTGTTTCTCTCCTAGATACCCCTTTTTAATTCTATCTGAATAAAAGCAACTGACATACAGAGCACTTCATTAATAATTAAGTTCACCTGACACTTATTTGCTTAGGGAAAGCTATTATTATTTCCTTAAACCTACTTGCTTTTTATCACTCAATCTCTTTATTCACTTAAACATTACATCTTATCCACTAGGTAGAAAATACATAATAAATCTTCATAAATATAAACAATTAAAAATTCAAATTTGAGAATTAATTTTCAGTTGATCGTTTTATATTTTGATCATAAAGTAACTGAAAATGCCAACTCTTAGCAGTTTGATTTGGGAGGCGGGGTTGTTGTTTCCTTGTTTGGGGCCACACCCAGCAGTGCTCTGGGACTACCCTTGGCTCTGTGCTTGGGAGTCACTCCTGGCAGTGCTCAGGAGACCACGAGGTGCCAGGGATCAAACTTGGCCTCCCGCATGGAGAGTACACACTCCAGGCTGTGGCGCTCCCTCTAGCCAGATGTCTGCTTTGAAAGCATCATCTGGAATGCATTGAATAGGACCAAAGGGATGGTTTCCAGAGAGATAGCTGTGTTTCAGTCCACTTACAAATTATATGACTTTGGACAAATTCTCTTTTTCTGCTTCCATTTTCTAATGCACAGTAAGGATGATTGTTTTGACTTGATCCATGATTTAATGACGCTCTTAGAGCAGCGTGTGTGGCATACCTGAATGATCTCAAAGCTGTATTGGTGTATGTGGAAATACTCACAAACATGTCCCCTCACATAAGCTCATTTTGAGCCTGAGCCAGGAGATCTAATGTGCTGGAATAGTAAGAAAGACAGCTAAAGCATGTTTTTATATGTTTTTAATCCATTTTATTTTAAGACTAAGAACTCCATTAAACATTAAAGTTATTATTGATCTGTATTATGCTATACTGAACTCTTCCTAAAGCGAATATGTGTAGCATTCCTCTTTTTATTTTGGATTTTTTGTGGGGAGGGCATCACACTTGGTGATGCTAAGGAGTTACTCCCTGACGCTGCACTCGGGAATTACTCCTGGCAGTGCTCAGGAACCATATAGGATTCTGGGGATCGAACCCAGGTGGATAGCATGCAAAGCAAACACCCTGCTCTCTGTACTATCACTCTGGCCCTGTATGTGAGCATTCCTATTAAAAGTAGTAGCTGAGTTAAAAATATTTTATGGAATAAAATAAATTTATGTTTACATTTGTGTTGACTTGTTTTGAATCTAAATCTTTTATACGTTTTCTCAAGCATAGTATTTTTAATTCCACTTATGGTTATATGTATTCCTTTGATAATTTAAGTATCATAATCAAAATTGTTGATAAACTATTTTGTCTCTAGCTCCAGTAATTTCAACTAATAATTTTAATTTAGAATAAATTTGAGGCGTTTTTAGAGACTAAAGTGTAGAAATGTAATAGAATATAGCTCAGGTATGAATATGCTCAGTACACTGATCTAGTATCTCATTCCAATGATAATAGGAAGTAGAATATTTTTTTAAAAAAGAAAGAAAAAACTGAAAAAAAACAGTGTTGGTGGGAATGTGGTGAAAACAGATCCCTCTTCCACTGTTGGTGGGAATGTCATCTGTTTTTAGTCTCCATGGAAAACAATATGGAGACTCCTCCAAAATTAAGACTAGAACTTCCATAAGACTTAATGATTTCACTTCCTGGACTCTATCCCAAGAACATAAAAACAGTCATTTGAAAAGATACGTGCACACCTGTGTTCATTGCCTTATTAAGTACAAAAGCTGTGCTGTGGAGGCAATCCAAATGTCCAGTGATGGATGAGCGAATAAAGAGATTGTGGTATATATGAACAATGGAATATTATGTGGAAATATGAAAAGATAAAATTGTAGTTTGCTGCAAGTTGGAAAGCACTGCAGGGCACTGTGTTAAGAGATAACAAATATCAAATGCTTTTATTTATCTCTGGTATAAAAGAAAACAAGGGAATAGTCAACATCAAATGAGAATAAATCCTTGACCTTTGAGTGGAAAATTGAGATTACTGAGCAGTGGGTGGGGAGGGGGATGATGAGAGACTAGAGGGGACATAAGGACAGTGGAGGATCCAGGATATTTGGGTGGTGGTGAAGATGCAGTGACTATAATATCAAAGCCATCAAAGTGGTAACTCTGGTTACTGTCTTACTCAACTGCATTTTTAAAAAACAGAAAAGAAAGTAGGAAGGAAGGAAGGAAGGAAGAGGAAGGAAGGAAAAAAGAGGAAGGAAGGAAGGAAGGAAGGAAGGTTGGAAGGAAGGAAGGGAGGAAGGAAGGAAAGGAAAGAAGGAAGGAAGGGAGGGAGGAAGGAAGGAAGGAAGAGGAGGAAGGAAGGAAGGAAGGAAGGAAGGAAGAAAGGAAGGAAGGAAGGAAGGAAGGAAGGAAGGAAGGAAGGAAGGAAGGGAAGGGAGGGAGGGAGGGAGGGAGGAGGAAGGAAGGAAGGAAGGAAGGAAGGAAGGAAGGAAGGGAGGGAGGGAGGGAGGGAGGGAGGGAGGAAGGAAGGAAGGAAGGAAGGGGAAGGAAGGAAGGGGGAAGAAAGGAAGAGAAGGAAGGGGAAGGAAGGAAGGGGAAGAAAGGAAGAAAGGAAGAGAAGGAAGGAAGGAAGGAAGGAAGGGAAGGAAGGAAGGGGGAAGGAAGGAAGAGGGAGGGAGGAAGGAAGGAAGGAAGTAGGAATGAAGTTCCAGAAACATTGTTTTTTATTTTTCATAGAAAAAGAAATAGGTTAAAATAATGACTGTTGGAGATTTACTGCCTAAGTTAGTGGGACCTTCACCCTTCAGATGATTTTTTCCTTTTTCTTAAAATGATTAGTAAATTTTGTGCTGTTTTTGATCTTGATCAGGACAGAATCTATCATAGCCATTCACATCCACTAAATCCCATTTTTATAAATAATATACAAGGAGTTGAAGACAAATGGAATTTACTGCATTCTCAACTTGGAAATAGTTGAATCAAGACCATTGTGAATAGTTGAATCAATGACCATTGTCATTTTGTATATATCATTTGTAGCGGGCCTGCCTTGAAAGCATCTACCTGGAACGTAAGTTTCAGGGGCAGGGGGACAAACTAAACAGTACAATTTTAAGTTTCTGAAAGAACCGTTACTCCTGGCAGAAAACCCAGGGCCACCCTTTACATCAGAGCAGGTGGCCGCTGTACAAAGCTATTCGGCCAGCGCATCGGGTGCAGTCCAAAATATAATTCGTGATTCCTTCACCAAACTGGGAGACCCAGCAGAGAGCTCTATCTGCCTGGGGAAGAATGTCCTTAATTTATCCACACTCACCACTGAGTGCAGCACCACCATGTACTCTGATGGAAATTATCTAGGATTCTAGTGGGCACAGTCAGTTGAGACTTGAAGTTGACCCAGAGGCTGTGTAGAGTGGGTGTGAAGTTTGGTTCGGCTGAGAGGCCATTGCTGTGTTGGGAGCATGCATGTCTAGGTTGAATCTCCAAGCTGAGTGGAGGAGAAGGGGAACAGAGTGAAGAAAGGCGGCAGCCCGTGGAGCAGGGAAGGGTTAGTTCTGGTGCACAGATGAGGAGGAATGAAAGGAAGATCTCCTTTCTGCCAGATGGAGGTAGAGGCAGCTCCCCTTTGATAAGAACATCCCAAAGAAAGGGGTGCTGCAAGAGAGAGGGTCATCCATAGTCAGTTTGCAATCGGAGTCACTGTGCAACTTTATAGACCCTGTGGTTTTCAGAGTACTGCCATGTTTTCATTTGTTAGCTTTCTTTTATGTTGGTGACTTAGCATTGAAAATTGTTGGGACAGTGTGAGTAGAGCACTTTCTTAAAGTCTGGAGTCTGAGACAGGAGAGAGCCCAGAATATCTGCCCATGTTTGTAATGTGAGGGCAAAAAATCTTTTGCTGCAGAGGTCTCATTGAAACTTCAAGGCCTCTGAAAAGTCATTTTATTCCTCTGATCTCTAGTTATAACTTTTTATCTGTAAATTATGATTCAACAAATGAGCAACTATGGTGATACCAAAAGGATTTCCAGGTAAATAGAGTCCCATGAGCTTTAATTGAAAACATCATATTTTTTGTTTGTGTGACTTTTTGCATCTGTGATTTTTTGTTATCAATCTGTCAAAGGAATATAACATTTTCAGGAAATATACTACATTGTTTCTTATCCACTTAACTATATTCAGGTTACAAGGCTACATATTTGAATCAGGAAAAGAGGGGAAGAGGAATTATATCGACAGAAGTACACATGCTCTTTTAATAGTTCCCTTGCAATATAATTGTTCCATATTACAGATGTGGAAACTGAGGCTTAGTAGGGTCAAGTAACCTATATCATATACCAGGTCATATACCAGAAAATATAAATTTCTCCAAAGTCATTGTTTGCTATATTTCCCCCATTTGTCTTTTTTTCTTCCCCCTTAGATACCTAGTTACTTAACATGAAGCATAAATCATATGCTCAATGGAGGGACATAAGATTTATAAAGAGAAATAAGTGCATTAGGATTCCAAAAACAGAAGGAATATGTCCAAAAGAGGTGTAAGCCTGGATCAGGAAGGGCTCTGAACCACACCCTCAAGATGTAGACGAGGCTTAGAAGGGACATTTCCCACATGGATTCACATTTCTTTCAGAAATGCAAAATTCTGTATTTTTCCCAAGTGGATTCAAAGTTCAGATGGCTAAGTAGAAATTTCAAAGGAAAGTATGCCATAATTCTTCACCCAGATATAGTCAGTGGCATCTATTCAGCAGCTAGATAGGCATAAGCAGTGCTAAGTGATGAAGTGTAGGTTGTAATCATTTGGTAGTCAAGGTTGGCTGGAAACAAGGACTAGGGAAGGGGAGAAATTAGCAAAGGGGAGTTAGGTGCACAGACTACAGAACTTTGGACACAGACAGAAGTTACACTTTATCTGGCAGGAGTCAGATGAGCTTCTGAAGAAAAATACTAAATTATGCCACTACCCTTTGGAAAAATTCAAACATAGTTGAAGGAAAAGAAAGTGGTAAGATGAGAACTCAACTTACCAGTTCTCAGTTCTGTTGCTATTGGCCATTTGTTATTCCCTTACTATGTTTCTTGATATCCCACATGTGAGAAGCCATGGTGGGAAGTCGGGAAGGGGTGAAGGAGGGGACTCTCATGGAAACTGTGGTGTTGGAACATTGTGTACATGAAATCTTGTCATTGGTAGCATTGTAAATCAACCATGGTGAAAATGATAATTTTGTAAAGAAAGGGAAACGTTATCATAAACTAACACATACTTCACCAAGCTTCAACAATGATCAGTCTCGAGTTTTGTTTCATGAATCCTTTTCCTTCATTTATTTTGGTTTGGGTTTTTGCTGATCGTATTTAAAAACAAGGCCTAGGTATCATGTCAGCTTGGCTGCAGATATTGAAAATTGAGCTTTAACTCATAAGTGATTTTTAAAATATAATACTAAATTTCCATCTCTAAAAAATTAACAGTAATTATTTTTTAACAGTCATTCTTTAATCCATATTTTAATTTCCCAGCTGTCCCTAAAATGCTGTTTTACAAATGGTTTATTTGGATCAAAATTCAAAACCCACACTTGGCATTTAATGACTGTAACTATTCAGTGTATTTTACTCTACAGTCTTCTTCCATCTCCTTTTATTTTGTCCATTTTTCTAATACTTTGCTCCATACATGTGAGGAGTATCGTACTTTCTGAATAGACTAAATTACTTCCTCCTATTATTTTTAATTCGTTTCCCAGTCTCTATTTCTTTAAACTATAAGTTCTATTTAGATACTTAATTAAGTTCTGGATTAGTTTCTAGGAAGAGTTTCTTATCGTAGTTTATCCTTGTTCATAATATCAAGAAGCACTGAATTTTTGGTTGAGCAGGACTTCAGATGGTTCTCGCCTGGTTTCCATCAGCCTGTCACTAAGTGACTTGTAAACCTATTGAGTACTGTTGCCTTTTGCAACTTTTTTACTGGGCATTGAAAATTGGGCCATTGATGTGTTCTGAATAGAATTTGATTAATTGGTTTATATAACATTTCTCTACATACTGCCTCATGTCCCTAAAAGTTCTAGTGCCATCACACTAGCAGACAACTCCCTTCCGCCCATCCCTCTCTGTCACTAATCGTAGCGTAAGTGTCTGCACAGAGTTTGTGTCATTTTTATTGAGTTTTGCAAATTTGTTTGCTTTGATTGTGTATATTCCACATATGAAGAGGTCATCTTAGAACTATCTTTTTATCTTCTAATTTATATCATGTAGAATATTCATGTTAATGATAAGTTGTCACAGAAGACAAGATTTCATCTTTCTAATAGTGGAGTAGTATTCAATTGAGTATATATAGCACATCTTCTTTACTAGGCATCTGTTTCTGGGACCCTTGAAGATTTTTTTTTTTTTTTGCTTTTTGGGTCACACCCAGCAATGCTCAGGGGTTTCTCCTGGCTCTACACTCAGGAATTACTCCTGGCGGTGCTCGGGGGACCATATGGGATACCGGGATTCGAACCCGGGCCGGCAGAGGGCCGGCCGCGTGCAAGGCAAACGCCCCTACCCGCTGGGCTATCGCTCCGGTCCCCTTGAAGATTTTTTTGAGCTGTTTATAAATGTGCTTGAGAAAAGAAAATTATCTGGAAAAAGATGATACAGATAGAGTCAAATAAGAAAAGACCAGGAAAGTCAAAGACGGAAAGATTCTTCTTAGAGTCCAGTAAAAGGACACCAGCAGCAAACTTGGAGAGATGGGTTCAGAGGGCTTTGTGGAGAGTGAAGTTGATGGGACTTGGCAATAGAGTCCACTTACTGCATCAAATGTCACAGTGAGATTTTAGATTCGGAGGAACAGTGGGGGTATTTAACCAAAACAGGGAAGTCAGGAGTCATGATTGGTTTGCATTTGAAATTGAGAAGTTTGGTTTGAGAATGCTGAGTTTGAGCTGATGATGGCATATCTTGACTTAGACATCTGGTGAGCAGTTGGGAATGCAGCACTGCAGCTTGGAAAAGAATTTAGGACATAAGTCAGGTATGTTAAAGCCTTGAGGGTATATTTGATAGCTGATGAAGGGAATGGAGTGAAAAGACAAAAGTTTCAGACGCAAATTTGGGCAATCCTGACATTTATGGGCTTTGTCAGAGCTTCCTCCCCAAGCTCTGGTTTATTTGGTTTTGGTTTAGCCCAGGGTAACTCCTTCCCAGGGCCCCAAGTCTGGTTCAGCAGCTGCCCTTCCCATAGCTCAGCTTCCTTCTTCCTGATAGAAGCAAATGCCCCAAGACCAATATGTATTTCAACTCATATTACTGTATTTTTTCCCAAAGCCAGACTTAAAAAAAAACAACTTCTACCCTGACTCCCTCTCTTTCTTCAACTCCAATTTCCTCTCTTTCTATGACCAATCGATTATTTAAAAATGTATGGTGGCAATAGTTAAAGGATAAAGACATTGAAACAAGGGAATAGAGGGTAAAGGCAAGTTTCCTTCCTTTGAGAGAAGGAAACTGAATCCATTTGGAGACCAAAGGGAAGAACCAAGAAAATGGTAATGGTGGGAGAGGGCAGTGAGAACACCAATAAACAGGCAATATAGGAGATGAGAAAAAGAAGATGGAAAAGTACAATATTACCTCTTCAGAGAGAGGAGACTGAAAGTACATAAAAATCTGGATACCCTGAGCGCTTTTGGATCTCCTTACTCATTAGGTTAGAGTGAGGGAGACGGGCCGCTGATTTACTTTGGATGCTTAGAAATAAGATAAGTCTTGGGATTCAGGCTCCCCCTGTCCCATCACGGTACTTGTCTTTTCATTTCTTCTGGTTATCTCCTAAACCAAAGGACTGTGGTACCCGTATCCCTGCATTGTGCACAGTGCCCTTCACAAAACCTACATCGTTCTGTAAAATACGGCAAAGATCAAATTATCCTTCAAGCCAGACTTTCTTAAGTAGCCTAAGCAAAGTTCTGTTGACAGTGTCCTGGGAAACATAGAATTGTAAATGGAACCCAAGGTCCAAAGATGGATGTAGCTCTGAATATATTTGAATTATATTGAGCACAGTAAGAGTATTGTAGGATAACTTACACCATTAGCTGTAAAATCACATGGCTACTGTGGGCATTTAGAGGCATGTTGAAACTTTCTTTCAGCAAAAGCAATGTTTAGGATTCCAAGTCTTTCAGCATGAAGTTCATTTTATTTGACCTCTTAAAAATAAGTAAAAAATAAATAAAAATCCGAGTTAAACGAAAAAAAAGTTTTAGCAATCTCTTAAGACATCGGCGTGGAAGAAATGATGCTAGAAAGAAGGACCCTTGGTTCTGAATGACAGGAGCAATGATTTGGCTGTATTTAATTTGTATTGTGTTAGAAAAAAAAACAACACCAGAGTGAGCTTGGCCAATTCCTGCTGTTTTATAAGCCCTTAACTCCATTGAGCTACATCAGTCTTACTTTTTCAGGGTCCCTTTTTTAATGTTTGATTTTTTTTTCAAAAAATTTCTTTTTAGAGCGAGACCCCACTAATTATTTCCTTACGGCAGCTGCTAGTGATTTAAGACTGATCATGAGCACATATATAGTCCCTTATTTGGGACTCAGACTAACATCACAAAAGAACTTAGAGTTACGATCTCCCCATAGGAAATGCCCAGAAAATAATAGCTGTAAAAATTTTACAATAAGTGGGGCTGGTTTTGATATTTTAAATTTCTGTTTATTCCTACCCCCTTTTTATGTGTAGTGTCTTTTCATCTCCAATGCAAAATGAAAGGTGTAAAGACTGGAGCAATAAAGCTGTTTATAGCTATAATTCCCGTCGAAGGCTTAGCAGAACTTGACACTATAATAAACAGAACTCTTCTGCAGCAACAGAGAGTCTGGACCTTGTACAGTTCTTTATATGTAGCTGCTTTGAACACTGAGCATTTTATTGCATTCTTTTTTTTCTGGGTGTTTCAATTCAGCAAGAATTAATTGAGCACCTACTGTATAATATGGATGACCGGGTCATTCTAGGAACTAAAGCCTTGTCTTGTTGAGTTATTAAAGTAATGTGGTATAAAGTTCAATGAAGTGCTCTTTTGTTTGGCTTGGTTTGGTAACTACCCCTGAATATTCATTTCTATCATTGATGTATCATTGGTTGACAGCATTATGGAATTTCAGGAGTTTGGTTTCACTGGAAACCTCTCTCTATGTGTCAGTCTCACTCTCCAAGTTCCGTACCATTTCTCCTTTATTTTTTTGCCATGTCTTCTCCTCTTTCTGGTAACCTTCATAGTTTTGTCTGCATCTAGGAGTTAGTGTTGTTTTCTGTCAGTTCATTTGCTTTAGTTATTTGTATCTTATAAGAAGGGTGAAGTCATCTGCTAGTTGTCTTTCTGTTTCTGACTTATTTTACCTACCACGATCACCTCAAGTTCCCTCCATTCCCGGCACCTAAGGGTCTGGCTGTGTCTTTTGTATCAATAGAGCAGCATCTCACTGAGTGCTTAGGCAAAACTTCCTTTCCCTGTGAATGGACATTTCCGTGACTTCCATTTTTTGATTATTTGAGTAATGCTGCTGTGAGCATAGATGTGCAAAGATTTTTTTTCAACTCAGTATTTTTATATCCTTTGGATAAATTCATAAGACTGGCAGTGCTGAATCATAAAAAATTTTCATACTTATTTTGAGATGAACTACTTTATTTGCTTTTTTTGGTGGGGGTCACACCCAGCAATGCTCAGGGGTTACTCCTGGCTCTGCACTCAGGAATTACTCCTGGCGGTGCTCGGGGACCATATGGGATGCCGGGGATCGAACCTGGGCCGCATGCAAGACAAACGCCCTACCCGCTGGGCTATCGCTCCGGCCCGAGATGAACTACTTTAAATCTCCATAGCCTTCTATCATTTTCAGATATCTGCAAATAGTTGCTGAACACATTGGCCTTTACTTTTAGGAAATCAGTATGCTTACTTTCTTCATCCTTAGGTTCAAGTATTGGAAAACAAAATGTTACTTTAAGTTTGCCGTGATTACAATATTACCAAGTATGTGCTTACAGCTGCTACTATCAGTAGATCAGACCTTCGATAAGGCTCTTTCTTGCTGCGCTTTATTCTTAACAAGCAGCAACAATTGTGTTCCCCTTCCTCAGATGGAAAACCTAATGCTCAGATAGTTTAATGTACCTGCTACCAAAGTTCCTACAGGTGACCACGGCCAGGATTTTAGTCTGGGTCTGTTTTACCCCATACCCTGAGCTCTACCACCAAAATACTTGTTTTATGCACTTTATTTTAAGTTCCTCAAGTTATACTTCTACTTTTTTAAACTTTTCTTTATTAAAGAAGAAGTTTAAGTTTTTCTTTATTAAAGAAGTTTTTTTAAACTTTTCTTTAATCAAGAAAGTATTAAAATGTAATACTAATGTATTAATACTAATTGTATTTCATTTTGATGTAGTATTAAAATGAAATTATAGTCTTGCTCTTAAAGCCCATAAACACACATCTCACTGCTTGTTTCTTTGTCTTTTTGCTTATTTTTTACACTGTGGAAAAGCCTGTTTTCTCTTAAATACATTTACTCTTTCTCTCCACTCACATCTCTCTAAAGTAAGTCACATTCAATAAAACTATCTTGTTTCTCTGAAAATAAATAACTAAAATAAGCATACTCGTGGATGAGTACTCACATGTAGGAATGCCTGCATTTTCATATCAGGTTTTCTGTTTAAAGAATTTAAAATTTGTGCACTTAGCTGAAGTGAATTTCAAATTGGAATTCTATGAAACAAAAAAAAATGAGGACGAAATTTCCCTAAAAAATATATTAAGTTTGCAAATAAAAAGCCTCCGGGAGTTCAGGATTAGCGTATGAGCTTGGAAGAACACTTGTTCACATTTCAGTTAGAAGTGAACTTTTGCTAATTGTTTTCAGAATTAGGGTAGAATCTATATGAGCATAATTAGGATTTCCCAATGAATTTTTGCATTGCTAATATTTGCTGTTTTTCAAATTTCTCAGTTTCAAAGAGTTGGTAAAAAAAATCCTTGGTGCCAAATTCAGTTGTTTAATAAAGGTAAAGTGGTTTGAGTTTTCTTTTATATTGCACAATAGGGCAAGTTAAGAAAGCAGGCTAGGAAGTGGAGGCTTACAATAAGTTGAACTAATGTTTCTATCGCTTTGAACAAGAGGAAAACAAGAAGTTCCTTGATTCAACCCTGCCAGAGAAACTATGGACACAGACCATATTTGTGAGAGAGTCTGGGCACATGGACATTGAATGTGCAATGACCTCTGAGGAGGTTCTGTGCTCTTGGAAAACATCTTGTGCTACTAATTCTGCCTTGTTAATCTTTAAGAGATGAGGCAAAGTGTGGCTTTTAAAAAATACCATAGTCCCATGTTCAGTGTGAAGTTAAAAAATATTGGCCAGGGCCAGAGCTTTAGTACAGTGGGTAGGGTGTTTGACTTGCACACGGTTGACCCTGGTTAAATTCTGGCATCGCATATGGTCCTCTAAACATTGCTAGGTGTGGCCTAAAAACAAAACCAAGAAAGTAGAGAAAGGCACTCTCTAGAGTCTGCTACTTTTGGAACCGTGCATGGGAGTATGGTTTACCCTGTATTTCTGAGTTAACTCATTGGGGCAGCACATGGTCACCCTAGTGCGTCCACTTTCCTCCTACCTGACAGTGACAAAGAGCAATTTGCTCTTGTGGCTCTGTTTCTGTCTCTCTGTGTCACTGTCCCTTCCACCCCAACCTCCATTTCTGAATAGGTCAGCCCAAACTGCTTTTGTTCATCTATTTGCAAGAGAAATTTACGTCTAAAATCAGACTGAAATTCTAAATGGCTTGTCTGACCCTGGAGCGGCTCTTTTTCCAGGTGGAATTCGCTTGGGTATTGTAGTGCTTTCCTCCAAATCCTCGAACTTGTGAACTTTCTAATGAGTAGGTTTCTAATGAGCAGGGCTTCTAAGCTGCAGTGGCCTTCAGGTCCAATCAGTTTGCTGCACATGTTGGTTGAACCACAGAAATGTCCCTTGATTCTAGCCGTCTTGATTAAGATTGTTACCATCTCATGACTTGGACCAAGGCAATTTGCTCCTAAGAATAAATAGCCTTTCACACTGTAACTTCCTCCAAACACACTTGGTCTCTCTACCCACTTGTTCAGTTGATGGCACTATTCAGTCCAGAGACTTGATTTTTTGCAGGCAGCCTTCTAAAATCTCTCTTCCCTGCTCTTCCGTATCCTCATTCCTTTTATCACCTCTTTCTCACTCTCAATTTCCTCCTCTCTCTAATGGCTGGGGTCCTCTCGTATCTACACGTGCTCTTCCACCTGAACTGCTTCACCGCTCATTCTCCCCCACATCTCTGTATCTCTCAGAAGCCAATTCCATGACCATCTTTTTACAGACCGTATCTTCTGCCTGTCTTCCTCTCTACTCTCACAGCAGAATGTTTATTCCAATGATAATGCTGCCAAGTTGATGTTTGGCCATACACGCCTAGAAAATGAAACTTGCTTGTCCTCACAATTCTATAGTCATGAAAAGATTAATCAGAAAAAGGTTTGTTCTATTAAAAAATGATCTACACTTTTCTGGGATAGAAATCATAACTCTATTCTTATTCCAGCAGTTCTGTCTGCCAAAAATTCCAGGGCCTGCCCCTTTTCCATTTTTTTTCTACCTCTTGCAGAATTTAATTTTTGTTTTTATGATTTCCATCTTTAAAAAATCATCCCCTATTTTAGCTTCTGCAAGTTCAAAGTATGCAAAATTTACAGTTCTAACAAATTAAAAATCTTTTTGGGGCCGCTATGAATATACCTATCTGTTTCAGCTAGATTTCAGTTGCTTATGTACTAAAACTATCTTTTTCTGAATTTTATTTATTGTGTTTCTCACACATTGTGCTTTTTAGCTTGGTTTTTATTATTTAACTGGAAATAGGTGATAGAGCACACATAAAAAGCAGAAATTGGTATAGGCTGAAGCCTATATTGAGCGTGCTAAGAATAAAAAAAGTTGTGGGCTGTCCTCTAAATATTGGAGTACTCATTTGGTGTACTTGAAAACTATAATATACTATTAAAAAATCATCTCAAATTACTGCAAATTTATCCTGTCTTCTAATTATTGTCACTCAGAATTGATTTTTTCAAAGCTCTAAAAATAAGTTAAATAAGAACCCAACTTTATAATTTTGAAAGTTAATAATCAAAGAACACTTTCATTCATACTGTTTTGATTTTAAAAAAGAGCCACGACTCCCACGGGTAGTATTTTGAAATACTATCTGTTTTAGTAAGGTGGCCCACATTTTTCTTCCAATTCAATCCACATTTAAAGTGAGGAGGGTTGAGTCTGGGAAGAAATGTGGGATTTTAGGTAGAGTCGAAGAACACACCTGCTGGTAACCCTGGAGCGCAAGTGGGGTGTGGTGTGGCCCAGCAGGCACACAGCTGTGCAGGACGCTGACCTTTCTGTCTGCTCAGAGACACCCCAGTCTATCTGTCTACTCAGAGACACCCCGATTCAGCGGTGGGGACTGTGCAAATCGTGAATGTCAAGTCTCAAAAGTTCTGAGTTGGACATCTTTGCTCGTGGCAAGCTGTCTACAGAGCTCTCGCTGAGAGTTGTGGCGTTGGCATGAGTGATGCGCCTTTGGAAAGAAGTGTCACTCTGTTCCCTGTTGGAAAGTAACTTCCCAACAGCTTTCATCTCAGGCATTCCGTGGAACATTGCCTAGGGGCCATATAATTCCACACACCCACCCATTACTAGTTTGCCCCTCCCTCTCCCAAGAAGCCTAGTGTCTCTCCCTTCTATTTCCCTTCACCCTCCCCCAACTCACTGTGAGGATCCGTTCTTCTATTAGGTTGCCTTTAGACCTTTGTTGCTATTTTGCTTTGTGTCTTGAAGTCTCACATATCCCACAGATCATTCTGTATCTGTCGCTCTTCTGACTGACGTCTCTCAGCATGCTTTCTCATTCCACTCATGCTGCAAGGATCTTTTCTTTTCAATGCTAGTCTGTAGGAAAGGTTGGAATTCATCTTTGGCATTCGACTTTCTGGCTTTTCCAGAATGGACTACTCAGCTTTTCAGAGTCAGCCTCTCCTACCATTTTTCTCCACTGATACCTAGAACATTGCCAAACTCATAGACAGAGATAAAGATTTAAGTAGCTGATTATTTAAATCAGAACCAAAGTAATCCCCTCTTTTATTTCTTAAACTTGATGGTTGGGATCTTCTTTATTTATTTGGGTTTCCTATATCCTGCCAAACCAGAATCCTACTTGGATATCATTAGTAAACACTTCAGGTGTGTTGCAAATAAGTGAATAAATTCCTTAAACCTGATTTTAAAGAAGTAGGGATGCAGTATACTCGTTACTTACCACTTGATTCACTGAATACATTGATAAAATGTCCAGAAAAATACCAACAAAAACCTTTCACTTATTTTTTGGATTCCTTTTATTTGTTGACAAATTTGAGGAGAAAAAGAAAGAAAGGGATTTTTATATCTTTTTGATTCCGTGTTATTACTCTGCTCTCTTCCATGTCTCTATAGTGTAGTTCCTTTTACTCTCCTTTTGAACATGAGAGCTTAGGACCAGGGCTCTTGGAAGTGCAATTGGAAGACAGTCCCCAAGGCACTAGTCAGTAAAGTCAAGCACCAGATACATGGTCCTCATTCTGTCCAAGGACCTAGTTCTGTAGTCAGAGCCAACTCTATTCCAACTCACTGCATTAAAGTCACACAGACTATAGTAAAGTCCTAATGCACACATACAAAATCTACCTTTAATTACCTCTGATTTTTTTCTCCTGGAATTTAGGAAAGAAATATGATAGTTTCTTCATTGGAAAGAATAAAGGAATGAAGAATGCAGGGAAAATTAAATTCAGTTAATAAGTGAAAGTTTTACACAGCAGAAACACCACCTGCACTTTTATTTTCATAGCAGCACTATTCACAATAGTCAGAATCTAGAAACAACCAGAGTGCCCGAGAATTGATGACTGGATAAAGAAACTTTGGTACATCTACACAATGGAATACTATGCAGATGTTAGGAAAAATGAAGTTATGAAAATTTGCTTATAAATGAATGGACATGGAGAGGACCATGTTGAGTGAAATTAGCCAGAAGGAAAAAGACTGATATAGAATGACTGCATTCATTTGCATGATATATACATACATATATATGTATATATCATGAAATATTATATAGTATATATAAATAGTATATGCTCTCTCTATATATATACATATACATATGTATATAGTTTGATGCTACTATCCAAGATCAGGCAAAACATGGATCAAAAGGTCTTGTCAATAGGTGGAATCTACCACAAATGTGTGCGAGTCAGAGTTTAGGTAAGACAGAGAAGGGAACAATGTGCTAATAACCATCGAAAATGATACCAGCCTAGAACTGAGCATTGAATATAGGCAAAAAGATACACATGATAACCTCTAAATGTATGTATTGCAATCCACAATGTATAAGAGAAGGGGGGAGAGAGAGAGAGAGAGAGAGAGAGAGAGAGAGAGAAGAGATAAAGAAACTGCTGTAGAGGCAGGTTAGGGGAGGGGTGGAGGGAAGTGGGAACAATGGTGATGGGAAACGTGCCCTGGTGGAGGGATGGGTGCTGGAGCACTGTATGACCGAAACTCAAACATGAGCATCTTTGTGATTATATATCTCACAGTGGTATAATAAAATATTGATTAAAAAATGAGTGAAAGGTTTTTGTTGGTAATAAAATATACAAAATCTATGATGCTATTGTTATTAATTCAATGGTAATTTCGCAGCTTTTGCTAAAAGTAAATCAAATGAGAGTAAGGATTTAATAGATTTCCTCTTTAGATGATACTAAGCTAAACGTATTTTTTCTACATTCTCATCTGAAGTGACGTGGTAGAGGGTCTTCACAGGACCGAGTAGTTCACTTTTCTAGGATTCAGATTTGTTTCTTGCCTAGACTTATCCTCATCCCCTGGTTCTACTAAAGATGAATGTGAGAGATTGGAGCTCACTCTGAAATGCTCCAGTTTCTTTAGTAGGCAAAATCCCAAAACTTTACTTTGTGGTTTACAGATAGATTAAAAATATTGACAAATCTAGAATTAAAATTTCATAGTAATATTTTGCTCAGAGGTAGTAGAAATCTTAGTGTGACCCAGGAGTAGACAGCTGTTCAACAAAGCATAATTCCTAACTATAACTATATATATCTGCCTATCTTGTTTATGACAAATATTTCAATAGAGAGTTTTCAGGTTCAATAAGGGTTAAAACCCAGTACCATATGTGGTCTCTCCAGCATTGCCAGGAGCACAAAGCCAGGAGTAAGTCCTGAGCATTGTTGGGGTAGCTCCAAAAAAAAATGAAAAGAAAAACCAGAAAAAACTCTTAGAAATCAGTAGGATAACTCAGTAGGAAAAAAAAAAGACAAAAAGATGTGAACACCTTATGCAGAATAGTCAATATATGTATTAAAAGATTTCAACTTAGGGCCGTAGCAATAGCCCAGCGGGTAGGGCATTTGCCTTCCATGCAGCCGGCCTGTGCCAGCCCAGGTTCGATCCCCAGCATCCCATATGGTCCCCCGACCACTGCCAGAAGTAATTCCTGAGTGCAGAGCCAGGAGATAACCCTGAGAATTGCCGGGTGTGACCCAAAAAAAAAAAAAAAAAAGATTTCAACTTAATCTGTTTCTGGGTACAGACTAAAACACAGCATGAAGCAACTATACTCCATCAGAATATCTAAATGGAAAAGAAGAAAAAACGTCAAGTCTTGTGAATGACAAGTGGTAGTGAAATTCTTATTATTCGCTGATGAAGAGTATAAATTGCTAGATGTATATTATGAAACTATTTGGCAGTATCTCCAAAAATTGAGTGTATAAATTTTCTATTATCGGTTCCATTCTAAAATCCCCACTTAATAGAAATGCACATAATTTCTCCCCCAAAAGAAACACAACTAAGATACTTATAGAGAGAAATGCTATTCTCAAGACAAGCCCTGGCAAATACTGGAAGAATAAATAATGATTTTACACTGGGGAACATTACAATGTAGTAATATCTAAAACTACATATAAAATT
Organism: Cryptotis parvus; assembly: GCA_021461705.1. Lineage (NCBI taxonomy): Eukaryota > Metazoa > Chordata > Mammalia > Eulipotyphla > Soricidae > Cryptotis > Cryptotis parvus. The sequence continues at coordinate 183,906 of JAJIBD010039304.1, read as the reverse complement.
ATGCATATGTATCACATAGATAAAACAAAAGAGGTCAGACACATTCTGGATAATCCCATTTCTATAAAATACAAAATCCAGGCAAACTTGTCAGAGGTTAGAAAAGTGATTACTCTCAGTGAAGAGTGCTGACAGAATTATCAAGAATTTGATAAACTCTTTAGAGTTTGTTGTTGTTGTTTTTTAACCTGGGTCCTGTTTGCCTCAGGTGACTTCAGTTTGTTGAAAATTTAGTCATCAGATCCAATATTTATGACAGTTTTTTGCTGTGTGTATGTACACAATAACTATCTTTGCATTCTAACCATATTGCAATTAGAATTTCAAGTTTGTCTCAGGTTCCCTGAGAAACTGGATAAATTAATCATTTTTGCTTGAATCTACCAACTAATTCTGACTGACCTAATTCAAAGTACAATTATATTAATTGCAATTTTTTCTTTCCTTTTATTTTAGGGTCCTCCTGGTATGAAAGGTGATAAGGTAAGAAAATACATAACAGAAATGAGTGCAGTTCATGAAAATTCATGTTTCAATGACCTGTATATAGTATATATATCACTGTCTTCCCGTTCATCATCGATTTGCTCGAGCGGGCACCAGTAACATCTCCATATGTCCTGTCTCATGCAAGTAGAGCCCAAGGGCACCTGCTTGCTCCAGGAACATAAAGAGGCTCAAACCATTCCATCGGGTCATGGGAATGAGGTCTATAATTGTTACTGGTATCTGGCATATCAAATGCAACACGGGTAGCTTGCCAGGCTCTGCCACATATCGAACTATTTTCTGCTCCCTCACTCTACAAAGTGGCCTGCATAAGGTAACTCAGGCAAGAAGTAGAAGCTCTGGGCAACATCAACCAAGTATGATATTATGGAGTCTAATATCATCATTCTCTGATAAAAAATAAATAGTATATATATATACTATATATTATATATATATTATATATATATTATATATTATATATATATATTATATATTATATTATATTATATATATTATATATAATATATAATATATAATATAATGTATTATAATATATTATATATATTATATATATATTATATATATACTATATATTATATAGTATATATAATATATATTTAACTATTTTGATATAATATATAATATATATAATATATGATATATACTACACTATACTGCACTATACAGCGGCTACACTATATATACTTATAATATGTATATATATGATATATACTACACTATACTGCACTATACAGCTGCTATACTATACAGTTGCTACTGGCTCTCCCTGTGCCCAGCCACTCACGAGACACCTGGGAGGGATGGCAGGTTCTAGCCCTGGCCCGCCACCCCAGCAGAGCCTCACAACAAGCCAGACGAACCCCCACCCACTCCATGAGGGACTCCCTTTTCCACATCCGGACTTCCCTCTCGTCAGAACACCACCCAGCAGACCAGCCTATCACAGCCCAGCTCACTCGGCCGCAAGTGGCCGCGTAGTTCATTAATAAATGCTGGATTTAGAGATGACTACAAAAAAGTATGCTACCTGACAAGAGCCTGGCAAGCTACCCGTGTCATATTTGATATGCCAAATACCAGTAACAATTATAGACCTCATTCCCATGACCTGATGGAATGGTTTCGGGCTCTTTATGTTCCTGGAGCAAGCAGGTGCCTTTGGGCTCTACTAGCATGAGACAGGACATATGGATATGTTACTGGTGCCTGCTCGAACAAATCGATGATGAACGGGAAGACAGTAGCAGTGACTACACTCTATTTTTATTTACTAAACTGTATATGCAGTTATCATATATAAATTACATAATATATATAATAAGTTATATATTATTTATATATACTAAATTATATTTAGTGTATATTTAGTATATACTAAACTATATTTTTATCTTTCTAGTGAGTATCACTTACTTTATGCTAAACCATCACCTTCTCTTCCTTCCTGCCCCACAGGGAGAACAAGGTGATCAGGGACCCCGGTAAGTTGCACTTTTCCAATCTTGGGCAGAAAATTAATTTTGAATCCCAAACATATTGAACTGAACCAGCTTCATAAGTGTCATTGTGTCATATGATTCAGTTTTGGCTGGAAAAAATTCTGTGCCACTTGTAAGTAGAAGAGCTTTATAAATAACTAATGTGGATATTCTGTGCATTATCTTAAGCAGAGAAGATTCACAGACATTAATCCTACTGATTAAGGGCCAGAAGAATTACTGAAAATCAACCACGATCATCTTCGCAGTTGTTTATGGGGCCTTCAGATTTGCATACGTCATTTCGCAATATAGAGGCCATGTGGATTCCCACTGAATTTTTGGCCTTTTGCTACAGTTAAACTTTATGTGCTATTGCATAAATATGTTGTATTACAGATGAAAATATTAATGCACTTTAAATTTTTGTTCATCTCAAGTTTGAATGCTTCTTATTTGAATTTCTTATTTCCATAGGTTCTTAAGTAAATAAAAGGTGTGAGATAATTCGGCATTCCAAAGAGGAAGGGGGTTCTTTGATTCTTCTCAAATGTGGCTCATTTCACCATTGTAACACACTGCTGAATGCTTTGTTGTTACCTTGGTAGTGCCAAGTCTTCTGCTTCACATCTGTGCCTTATTACCCAAATGTTCAGACATACTGTTCCAATGATGTAGGGGCTCCGTTCAGACATACCTCTCAATTTTCTCATGTCACTATGCACAAAAGTGAGTAGTTGGTTAAAAAGAGTAAATTTTTTTACAGTGGAAAAGCACATTTAAAGCTTTCAGGTTGAAAACAGAAACTGTGTCATTATCTTGGTGAGATGCACAGTTGTGTAATTATTGAATTCATTTTTTGCCACAATAGAGATTTTATTGCAAAAGATCTGGTAGATGCAAATATGATCATGTTATCACCTTTTTATTAAACTAGGTGTGGGTTATTCTGTGATCGCCTTCCTTTCTGTGCTTCCACCTTTTCTTCAGATAGAAATGACTGTCTCTGAACATTCCTTTCTACACAGCAGTTATTCCCGCAGATGATGAGCCTCAAGCTTAAAGCTCATCTTTAGGTCAAGGAGATTAACCATCATATCTGTCATGAATGTGTCTGCAATAAAGTCTCATGAGCTTAAATGATTAAAAATGCGCCACTAGCTGTATGTGTGGTGATTAGTTCACATGGCATGTCTCTGTGAATTGAGCATCAGTTCTTTCTACACACAATATCAAAATCACTGTTTGCCCCGTCCAGGTAAGAGAGAAACTGTTTCCATTCTGAGAAATCTTTTGGCACAGGAAGTGAAGGGGTGGTTCACAGCTTAGCTGTCATCGGTATGCATGCAGTCCTCATTTTCAAAAAGGTGTGTTGGCTTTCATCGTTCCAAAAAGTGATGATGGATGATAAAGCGAGGCCAGAATTTCAGAATGAAACCTGAAACCACGTGAAATTCACCTGGTTTTATGTTGCATCACAAACGACTTGGACCGGGTTTCTTGCAAGTTTGGCCAAAGTTCATGAACTACTTTGACAAACCCAGACTGTCTTTCATACTGATTTCAGCCAGTTTTCACACTGACTGAAGCCAAGTTCCAGGTGATTCAGGGGCCATTTAGCATTTCAGGTATTTGTGGTGATTAGTTCACATGGCATGGTCAAAGTTGATCTTAATTCCCCCTGAATTTTGCTTTGTGTTGAAGATATTACATTTATTCCATAATGCAGGATGAATCTTCATGGGTAAAATAATCTAAATTTCCTGGGAAATTCATATTTGAGAGGATGAGGAGACCCATTGAACTACTTGTCTTTTTTTATATTCCAATTTGGAAATAAGTCAGATCAACCTTAGTGCACTGAGAGTTTAACAAACATAAATATCTCAAAGATAGTATTAGTTACATACAAGGACCTTATGATGCCAAGACAGCAATGTTATGGTTTTATAGTTATAGAAACATTAAAGGATAAGTTAAAACTAGAAATGCCTTCAATTTTAATGGAAGTTGAGTCACAGTCCTGTTCCTAGTCACATTCTCTAAAAGATGCTGGTGAAGAATCTTTTCCATGAACTACAGATCATTTTATTTAATATCCTGTTCATTTTATCCTATCCTGAATCTTTTTGGCCTTTTTGGTACACACCTGGCAGTACTCAGGGGTTACTTCTGATTCTGCACTCAGGAATCACTCTTGGCAGTGCTTAGAGGACCAAATGCGATGCTGGAGATTGAACCTGAGTTTGCCATATGCAAGGCTAGTGCCCTACTGCTATACTATAGCTCCAGCCCCCCAATCTTAAATTTTAAATTCTACTTTTCCACTCATTTTAAGCAATTTATTTCTTCCGATAATTAACATAATGACCCTCACATTTTTCAGTTCTTTATCAGATGACTTTCCATTATGACATCTTTACTGTTTCCTTGCATATGAGATAACTTAATTTTTTGTCATTCATGAGTATATTGTCAGTCATGGGTATATTGTCAGTCATGAGTATATTAAGACATAATATGTGAGTGAAAGCAGGAAAAATGGAATATCATACATAAATTATGAGGCTGTCACTATTTTAATACCTTTATGCATTTAATAATACAAAGAGCATCTACCATAGTTTGTTTAGGATAACTATGCATAGTGCTACAGAGATTGTGTGTCCACATTTTTCTTTCTTCTCTCACCACCAAATTCAACCAACCATCATCTCAAGGTATTTTTATTACTATGGTGGTATTCTCATTTGTCTTACTTTCATTCTTGACCCTTTAGAGCCCATTTTGTGCATAGCAGAGAGATCATTTTTCATTGTAAAGTAGATCATGTTTCTCCATGTTTTCAACCTTAGAATGGAATCCAGTTCTCATTATTTGACCTCCCTGGACTATCAAGGTCTGATGCTTGCCTATTCGTGTGACCTCTTCTCTCTTCAGCCTTCCCTTCCACCCACTATGCTCCAACCTCAGTGCCTTTCATGTGTTCGTCAAACACACCGGTCAGTCACATTGGTGGTTTCTCATTTGCTTTCTCTGATCTTCTTGTGACTAGGTTCTTCTTGTTACTGCAATTTTATTTCAAACTGCTTTCTCAGGAAGAATTTCCCCAACTACCAATCTAAAACTTTAATTATCTTATTTTTCTCTTATTTACTGTCTGGGAACCATGTCTCTCGTTACACGAACTCAGTGGGAGCAAAGACCTGTCTTTCTAATTCACACCACCATCACCCTCAAAAAGATTAATTGGAAAACTGTTGAATGTTTAAATAAAATGTTACCAGATTGTTATGAACTCAAGGAGGTGATAGTATTGTGATTGAATTAAAAAAAAAACTATGTGGCTATATGTTATATGACTTCAGTAAGTTATACCAAGAAATACTTGAAAATGAGTGTCTTCCATTTTAAATAATAATTTTAAACAAAGGTTGTCTATAGAAGAGGAAACACAAGTTAGATCAAACAATTGGGAAATCTTTAAGCAATTAACTGAAGAGCATGACCTGATACATTCCAGGAAAAATTAATATTGTACATAACATACAAATAGGAAATGAAAAAAATGACTTTTTATTTAAAGACCTGTTGCTAAGAAGATAAGTTTTACTATAGAAAAATGGATCATATTAGACTGAAAATTTGTTAAAGTCATATTATGGGACATTTTGAATGTTTAGTGTGATGATCAATAGTGATCCCTTAAAGATATCATTTGATCTATATACTAACACCAGACTATCTGTTGTATTGTCAAATGTTCTTTATGAAAATCTACTTCGGCATAGTATTCACTATGGAACACAACTACAAGTAACTGCAGTTAGAGCCAGTAGACATGTAACTCTGTCAGTCATTCAAAGCAAGGTCATATGTCATGAGCTAGAAGGATAATATCAATCCTAAGTTAAGAGGCAAACAGAGGAGATACTGATTCGGTCTAGAACATTGGGTATTATTAGAGATGGGAGAGGTTCAGCAATGGTGATGAGTTAGGTCACTGAGCCAAAGAAAAATTCTGATGTAGTCACCAAAACACGGAAAAATTGCCATGTTTTCTGAATGGAACAGGAAATGAGTATTTTTTCTCACATAATAAAATGTTCAGAGAGGACCATTGATGATGAAGTTTATATAATTCAGTGATACTACTACTACAGAAGTCTCTTTGAATCTCCTGACCTTTCCTTTATGATTATAAGAAGACTCACTCAAGTTCAACTCTCACATCTATCTCTATATCAACAGTGAGGATAAAACAAGAAAAAAAAATTTCCCATGACTTTCTTCATTGCTGACTTACACTTATGTCTGTTCAGCCAGACTATGTCACACAGTCAGCACACAGCTAGAAGTGAACCAAGGAGACAGGTAGAAAAGGAAACTGGGAATATTCCCACCAACAGGGTTTTCTGCCAGTGCCAAACAAAAGTCTGTACCAAGAGGGGAAAACAAGTATGTTCATAGCAGAGGAGGAAACGTAGGAGAGAGAAGTCTTGAAGCAGAGAGAGGGTCGCAGATGAATTAGATCTAGACTGGCTTTCTGTCCAAAATTGGGCAGTTCTGGGTGCAGTTGTGACCAGGGTAAAATTAGAGTGCTAATAATCAGTCCTGGAATAAAATGGCAAAATACAAAGGTGAGAATTTAGCAGCAGTCCTGGAGCGAATTAGATGTAGGGGCTGGGGTTGAACAAAGAAGAGAAAGATAGGGCTGATGTTCCGATTTGATAAAAATCAGCGGGAAGGAGGAAGGCAGATAAGGGACATGTTGAATTTTAATTCCATCAGATTTATGGTTATGGTGAGTTCTCTCATAGGAATAATGTAGGAAACAGAAATCTGAGGCTGGAATGTCAGGGCAGTATTCTTAGTGGAATTAATACACTACACTGCTGTCACAGAGTGAGAATTGAGACAGGGTGGGGGTGGGGGGGAAAGGTAAGCAAAAGAGCCAAGTGAGAACCGCTTTAGAAATATCTATGTGGAGCAGAGCGACAAAGTAATTCAGAGAGCAAAAGTATTCAAAGGAGAGAGGTGGGATAATAGAAGTGAGAGACAGAAGAAATATGTCTGCCATAGAGGCAGGTGGGTGGCAGAGGGGAGAGAATTTGGGCACAGTGGTGATGGGAAATGTACACTGGTAAAGGGATAGATTCATCCTGGAACATTGTATGACTGAAAGCCAATCATGAACAACTTTGTAACTGTGTATCTTACTGTGATTCAATTAAAAACAAGTAAATAATCATATAAACATTTTTTAAAAAAGTGCTCAAAGGAAAATCAGAACATTGCAGTGTTTAAACAGAAAGGAAATATGATTCAAAAACAATCAGAGTGGTCCATAGGTCTTTTGTTGGTGGCATTAAGTGATTTATTTTATTTTATCTTATTTGTTTTAGATAATAACTGATTGGCACTCTTGCGCCACATGCCCCAAGACCTTTCCTAACCATATTTGACATCCTTCTTTCCTAAGAACACTCTGACTCAATAATAATTATTGACAATAAGAACAGTTCTAATAATACAATCTAAATTGAAAAACTAGTTAGGCTACTGTCCAATAAATTATTTTTCTAAATCCAAACTCAGTCTTTCAAGTACATATCATTAACATGTACAAATGTCTATATTAGGTTTATTTCTCTCTCCCCACTTATTCCTCATTTAGTAATATTGGTTTTATTATCAATATTCATTAATTTTTCTTTTAATTCTGTGTGTTAATCAATTGTAAACACAAACACATAAGTGTAATCACCCAAATCTTATCTTTTTTCTATTGGACTTAATTTCATTTTGCACCATTCTGCCATTGTTGTGAATTTTCCCATTGTTGTGAATTCTGATATTTTATATTTTTAGTGGAGTAATACTCCATAGTATAAATATATCACATCCTCTTTTCCAGTCATTAATTGATCGACATTTCTATTACATCTATACTTTAGCTCTTGTGACTAATGGTGCAGTTAACTTTGGGATAGATCTAACTTTTATTTTATGTTTACATATTATTCAAGTAAATATCCGGAAGTGATATTGTGGATCATATGGTGGCTCTGTCTTTAGCTTCTTAAGGAATATCCATGGTATTTTCCATTTCTACCAACAGCCCTCTACTTTCCACAAAGTGTTACTAATACAAAGAAAGTTCTGGGCATCAGTTCAGTGAGGTGGGGTGAGTAGGAAGCTATGAGTCTTGTGGGAGATTAAGACAGTGCATTTGGCCAAGTAGAGAGTATGGAAGTCAATTTGTACAAAGGCAAAAGGTGAATAGTAGGGAAGTTGACACTTTGAAAGCTGTTGATGGAAATATAATTCTGTGCAGAGAAATGGCTAACATTTTGGCATGAGCTTTCTGTCTATATATATTGAACCAGTTTCAAACCAGTTGTTTTAGATATAATATAACAACCATAGGTATAATTTGGTGTTGTTCTAAAGACACTGAGGGTTAGATTTCTGTGAAGAAATGCATCCTGACATGAGAACTGTATTTTCCTCGTTGAGTCTTGGGGAGATGTCATTACAGATTTGCCATTTTTCCTTGACTTTGTTTTTTGCAGTCAAACACAACATTTCATCAGTTAAATCTTGCGATTACATCATTGAATGGGGCTTTTTTGTGTTGTTGGTCCCATGCTTATGATCTGATGTCTTCATTTCATCCACATTAGTTTGTGTCACAACGTTTTGAGACTATGACTCTCCCCTGTGTTCAAGCAGAAAGTGGCTAGTCTGCTGGAAGGGCACTGCAGGGAGATTCCTAAGCTAGGAAATAATTCCCTGGGGCTTAAAACTGCTAATTGTGTGGTCTCCCAACTTTCGTAACGAGGTAGGTTGCACACATCCTCTCTAAGCCTTCAGACAATCTAGGAAGATTAGTTCTGAGAATAAAATGGAAAATTAAGTGCAGTCAAATGAAATGCTTATTGTCTGGCATCAGACTGGATAGGGATCAGCTTTGCCAATATCTATGTCTATGGTTACCATAAGCATCAAGTAAGATAATCTGTGCAAAATCTGTGGTTAGCTCTCAACAGCTCTCTCCATGTTTCACGGGAGGGCTTGGGGTAAATTCACATAATATGTGAGTGGATAGAAGAGATCCAAGCTCAGCTACCTCAGTCTACAGATTGTGCTGCTCCCAGTGTCCCAGATACCTGCCTATCAATAAGTTCGTTTTTATAGTCATTAATGTCAATGTGAAACAGTGGAGGCTACAAAAAATAGTCCAAGTAATGACAATAGCAATTAATAAATAATTGTATTGAGTTCTTAAAATCTGTCCCTCACTCTTTGAAAATATACTTTCTATCGACAACCCTATGAGACGAGTTTTTTTTTTTTAATTTCCCATCAATGAATGAAGAAATCAACATTTAGAAAGCTTAAGTATTTGGGGAAGGGTTGTTTTTGTTTTTTACTTTTTGGGTCATACCCAGCAATGTTCCAGGGTTACTTCTGGCTCTGCTCAGGAATTACTCCTGGTGGTGCGTTTGGGGTCCATATAGGATTCTGAAGGTCAAACTTGGGTTTGCCATGTTCAAGGCAATGCCCTACCTGCTATACTGCCACTCCAACCCCAAAAGCTTAAGTATCTGATGCAGGGCAATAGAGCCAATGTGCGGCAGAGTTAGGACCTGAGCCTAGGTACATAGAGAATACATTGCCCTTTTGTTCTCTCTTTAATCCTCAAAAGTAACTCAGTGAGCAGCACAAATATTAATATGACCATCTCTCACTGATGGGACTTTAGATGAAAATGGTTTAAGAGACAAGTTTCAGCTCTTTCATGCTCATCTGTTGAACCCAGGGCTGGGATAAAGTTGAGATTCTTGTTTCTTTCCTCAGTGCCAAGCTGCCTCCAGATGGTTGCTAGGACCCCTTTCAAGCTTAAAATTTCATGGTTCTGTGAAGAAATAGAAAACTGAGAGCACACATGTAAATAAGGTGCCTCTTTGCAGTCCTGGTGGTCTCTGTCTTTAAAACCCATGTACTGTCAGCCCATCAAAATACAAATGAAAGAAAGAATGCCAGCCCATGATGCCATGGAGCATAGGGGAAGGGCAAGGCTGTATCCCCCATCCAAGGGACTCCAGGACACCAATTACCTTGTCACGCAACATTACTTGCTGCTCAGCAAGATGGCACCAATTTTTAAAATGTTCATTATGGAGATCTTGGCATTTTCTCTTAGTGATTGTTTTTTCTTCAGGACGACCAGATGAGTGGTCTGTTTTCTGCTCTTCATAAAGCTGTGTTTACATGTTCTACAAGGTATTTTGTTCTTCCGGCTTTTATTCTGAGCCTCTTTTTTGTGCAAAAGATAGAATTACATTTTTTGATCAGTAACAGAACCTGAGTGTCAAATATAAAAGGTTCAAGACGTTTAAGACTTTCCCCATGATTGTACCCCAGCCGCTACCACACTCTCTTCCTGGTTAAAGGGGCCTTCAGGTTTGCCTGCTTCATAGGGTGTCTGCCAATCATGAACTGCAGTCTTTAAAAAGAAGCAGCATTCTTAGCAGCATTTTTTTAAATTAAGGAATTGTCTTGTCCTGAAATTATGGCAAATTTCTTCACCAAATAAAATGGACAAATATGAAGTTACCTTTTGACTTTATACTAATCTTAAATCAGTTGGCTACCATCACATTGCCATACAGCACAGAAGTCTGATAACTTGATGATTTAGTAGTTATTGGCCACAACTTCATCAACGAACAGCTGGCTTTAAATGAATTCTGGACACTCACAGTTCAAGAAGCCACCCAGAAGCTCCACTTAACTCTTTTCACAAAATTATTTTTCTTCCCAATATAGTGAAGGAAATTTTCGTAACAGCTGGGACTATGCAAAACTGATAATATCTATAAAACATCGTCGGCAAGAAAGATTAAGTTCCAGAAAAGGAAAGCATTTAGAAGTTTATTTTATTATCGTAACCTTTGTTGACTTGAATGATTAAACAGATTCTTTGGCTCTGCTAAAACACTTAGGCCTGGATATTAATTTGATGCTCTTATTTACTTAACCCTTGCCTTTCTCTTAAGCACTAATGAATACACTACTCATTTGCTGTTGAATGTATTACCTGTGAGAAGGGAATGGAGAAGAATACAATGGAAAGAAAGAATTGTGAGAAAATTATTTTAATGCTTTCCAGATTCAGCAGAAGTTGGCATGGAAACAGAGAGCTCATTAAATTTGCAATCATTCTTGTTACATTTTATAATCACAGTTCTCTTTCGAGTATTTTCTGTCACACTTCAGACCAAGAGCTGATATATTGAATTGAACCCAGGAATATTTGTCAATTTGTTAAGTGGGTCAATTTAATAAATAATTTATATTTGCAAATAAGTGGTTAATGTTTAGACAGTATTTCCCTAGAATTCAGTCTTGCAAATTATATCTCAGCTGTTGTTTGTATAGCTGATTTCATCAAGGTATAAGAAAAAGAACAATATTAGGAAAAGATAAGGGGAAAAATACCTATTTTATATTTCTTTAAATCTAGTGCATACCCTTGTGATATGATTTTGTCTATAAATTTACAAATATTTGTAAATGTTATTAATGGTTTATAATATAATATAGTCATCCAGTTCAGGTAAGCTTCTTTAGAAAATATTTGGAAGCAATAGTGAGCAATTCGCGAATACTGGGCATTCAGACAGCCTGATATTTAAGCCCTTAGTTAAAATTTTTATAACCATGTAGTATAAAGTCAAAATTCTATCCTAAGCATATTGTCTAATAAGAAATTCTATAGAATTTGGGGGGCTGGAGCGATAGCCCAGCGGGCAGGGCGTTTGCCTTGCAGCGGCCGGCCTGTGCTGGCCCTGGTTCGATCCCCGGCATCCCATATGGTCGCCCGAGCACCACCAGGGGTAATTCCTGAGTGCAGAGCCAGGAGAAACCCCTGAGCATTGCTGGGTGTGACACCCCCAAAATAAAAGCAAGAAATTCTATAGAATTATGCAAATTAGTCCCAAATATATATTATATATTAGTTTTTTAGTAAAGTGACTCTCAATATTAGAATATTTTGTTTCATTAGTACTGCACTCTGACCAACAGAGTAACTATCCACCTTCATTCTATTTTATAAAGATTCCATTTGTCCAAACTTTTATACTCATTGTTATATGAATTACAGCATTTCTCTTTTAGCTGTTTTACGTGATTTACATATCAGAATCATTTCCTATAATATATTTTCAGGTTAATGTGTGCCATTTTATGTTTTACTTGGGAATGAGTCGAATGCAAGATTTTAGGTGAAAGGGGATATATATATATATTCATAGTCATATCATATATCATATATGTGCATCTAATATTACTATACTTATGTTTGAATTTTTGTAAGTGCTATTTTCTAGAACATTAAATAGCATAAAGAATTCCTTGTTGCATAATAATCACAAAATTATCAGAATCTTTTTACCTTTTTCTCATATTTAAGCAAGTTAATTTACATGTGAATGTAAACATAAGAGTATCCAATCTATATAATATGGCGCTATGGTTTATAATAATGCCAATAACTAGAGCACTAATAAAGTAGAGTAGAAGTGGATTTGATGTTGTTTTCATTATTAGGTAAGAAGATGCTAGTCTTTAGGTTAATATATTAAATATATTAAAAATATGTATTTGAAATGAGCAGAAACCCAACTTACTATACTATAATGAATATCTATGAACACAATGGTAAATATTTATTATACCATAATATATTGACGTATTATATTGAAAAATACAGTATCCAATTGGATACTATTTGATACTATAGCTATGAATACTTTGCGTTTTGCAAATAAGAAATACACAATGTGTAAGTAACTCTTTTACTCTGGCCATGCCAGTTGATGTTCAGGGGTTACTCCAGGCTCTGAGTTCAGGAATTACTCCTGGTGGTACTGGATGGAATGCCATATGGGATACTAGCTGTCAAGCCTGGGTTGGCCATGTGCAAGGCAAGAGCCTTTACCTGCTGTACTATTGTTCCAGCCCCTATACGTAACCTTAACTAATGAATATCCACATGATTAACACTATTCTATTTCTAGTACTCCCATATGCAGAATTATAGCTGCATTCAAAATATTATAGAATAGATTAACCAAAGAAAAGTTAAGAAAGTATGAAACAACAGTTCTGGGGTGACACATTGGAATTTGCAGAAGGAACTAGACTTCAGACTATGTGTTTTATTCTTCCCATCAGAATAGGTGGAATAACAGCTCCCCACTCACGTTCAGGGAGAGCAGTTCCTGTTGGGCTGGGTGAGAGGGTCTCTGGAAAGTCATTCAGTGCCAGACATCAGCATCCTGTCATAAGCATCCCTGCACTAATGTGTCCACCGGCCCCCGCCACAGACACAGCCAGTAAATCACAGGGACAAACAGGACTGGCTTTGTAGCGAAATTATGTCAGTTGCAAGACCCTTCCTCAGATCCACTGAATGCTACAGTGACTTTGTGGAGAGGCAGGAGCCTTTTATTCTCCCCTCTTAGGAGTCAGTTAAAATTTTGTTCTGAAAATTGTTGATATTTAGAAAAATCCTTATTGGCTGTTTGGTGTTTTTTTTCTTTTTATACCAATTGCACAATAAGCTTTTAAATGATCTATCATTTAAATAAATAATACAAATAATATTTGTATACAAATAGTAGTACTACTAATAAAGTAACACCATTGTTTTCATTGGCCCCTTACCTACTAGCTCCTGGGCATCCATTCCCTGCTTCGGCATGAATCTGTTGTGAAGGAGCATTAGTGAGGGAAAGACAGAATCAAGCTTCCAATGAGCATTCAAAGCATCAAAACATTGGTACACTAAGGTGGGACCATCGGTGCTGGCGATTAAACCCAGGTTGGCTGCGTGCAAGGCAAGAGCCCTATGGACTTTCACCTCTCCAGCCTTTATCAGGCTGCTGTTAGAAGGTGAATTCGTCTGTTTAGACTTTGAAAATTGTTTGCTTAATCTTGAGTATCTCCCCAAATCTTCTCCCCTTATTTCAGAATAGCATCCCTTTATGAGATTTCTGCAGTTGCTCAGGGCTGCTTCTGCTGTAAAATGCGGGTGCAGGAAGGATGTGATAAGGGAGGGTGTAAACAAGCACAGAACACACCAAAACATCTTCTCAAACATATCAGCTCAGATGGGCACAGCCAGTGTTATTTTGTCTTTTTTCAAGGTTTTGAGTTATTTCTCAGATTAAGAATTTCAAATGCTAGTCTTTATTTTTCAAGTCAACTATTTAAAATATTATACTATATATCACTCAATATGTTAGTGTTGGTACATATATCAGTTCCCATTGACAGGATTTATTCTATGTATACAGAGATTTTTTTTACATACACATATGCAGGTATATCTGGATATTGCTTATCTATAGATTATTATTCATCACTGTATCACTGTATCACAGTCTTCCTGTATATCATCGATTTGCTCAAGCAGGCACCAGTAACATCTCAATACGTCATGTCACATGTGAGATAGCCCAAGGGCATCATCCTGCTCCAGGAACATAAAGAGCCTCAAACCATTCTATCATGTCATGGGAATGAGGTCTATAATTGTTACTGGTATTTGGCATATCAAATACAACATGTGTAGCTTGCCAGGCCTAGCCATGCGGGTGGGATACTCCAGTAGTCACCTCAAAACTCGAGCAATTATTGATGAACTGCACAGCCATAAAGGGGCCGTGTGAGTCAGGCTATGATCTGCTCTTCTGCTGGGTGGAGCCTGAGGAGAGGGGAGTCGGATGTGGAAAATGGTGGCCCTCATGTTGTGGGGGGTTCCTCTGGCTTCTTGCGAGACTCTGCTGGGGTGGCGGGCCAGGGCTAAAACCCCCATCCCTCCCGGACACCTCATGATCAGCAGGGCACAGGGAGAGCAAGTAGCAGCTTTGCCCCGTGTGTATTATTATTCATATAGACAAAAATCTAAACATATACAAATGTGACTGTACTGTTGTTTATAATCAAATTCTTGCTAAGAAATGATGGTGTGGGATTATGGTTGGATATATCTCGGACTGCATACTATGTATGAGTCTCTTTGTTCACTCCTCTGCACCCAAACTAGTAATAATAAAAAATGATGTAAGAAAAAAATAAATCAATATTCAAAGCAGTTTATTTTCTCAGAACTCAAATACCTTTTCTTTTTTTTAAAATTAAAAAAAATTATTATAGCACCATGCAATATACAATTACAAAAATGTTTGTGATTGGTTTGAGTCATCATTGTTCCAGTACCCGCACCTCCACCACCAATGGCCCCAATTCCCTCCCCCTCCCCCAGCCTGTCTCTATAGCATGCACTTTTCGTTTTCCTCTCTCTCTCTCTCTCTCTCTCTTTCTCTCTCTGTCTCTCTCTTACACATTGTGGCTTGCCCTACAGGCATTAAGATATTATCATGTAAATCTCATTGTGACAAATACCTTTTCTTAACTATCTTGTTTAATTAAGGAAGTGAGCAGCTCCAAAAATAACAGCTCCAGAATTTTCTATAGGAATACAAACTTTTATATTAATTTTTCAAATTGATATAAAGTCAAGTGATCACTTGATCACTTGATTTCCTGTAGATCATCAATTACTCGAGCAGGCACCAGTAACATCTCAATTTGTCCATAATTATTAAATTTTTATATGATAAAATTATTTTAATGTGTTCCTTGCATTTTAACAGAGGTTGTGTAAAAATGTCTGCCTTGATTCTTCTTTACTCTCAATTTATTCTTATCCCAATGAACAGTTCTTTAAGAAGGTAAACACTAGAAAAACTATAAATCATTAGTATAGTTTTTCAGCTGTTTTAAAATTCAGAAGCTATGTCATCTTCCTGATATTCATCATATGACAAAAACCACAACTTCATTTTAACTATTTTCATCCAGGTTTTTTTACACTTCTTTGTGATAATGTCTTTTGCTGTTAAAAGAATTCATAATCTACACTACACTCACTATAATTTTGATTCTGAAAAAATAGCAGGATATATTTTATCTTCTAAAAATGTTATTTCTCTGCCAAATAGATAATAACTATATAAACTATGAAGATAATAATTAGTAATATCACTCTCTAAACTTTGTTAATTTTCTGGCAAAGATATTGTACATTATTTTTCCATTGGTAAAGTGACATACTAAAATCTCTTGTCAGTGTTAGGAAATTCTAGAATCTGACATTATAAAGATCTTCTATTTTGTTGTTGTTTTTGCAGGATGCAAATTACCATTTTGGTCTTACAACTTTTTTTTTCTTAGTCACTTGCAATTATTTAATAATAGTGAAAAGGAAATGAATTTTGAGGAATTACAGGAAGAAGGGAATATCTAGAGATCTAGTAGACATTTTGAATTTGTTCATAAAATTAAAGTGGAGATTTACAACTTAATCCTTCATTTTACAATTTTAGGCAGAGAAGTCAAACAAATCAAAATGGAGAAAGCTTTCTATGCCCAGTACAATGCTGCATGTTAATGCTGTAACTCTATACTGGTCTGCAGTATTACTTCCACTTTGGAGCAATGTAGTTTTAATAAAATGTGTCAGAAAAGAATGCAATGTTTGAGTCATGGTATCTACCCAGGATTTTATAGAAAAACTGTTAGAATAACACAGGACATCTAGAATGTGTCAAATGAAATGGCAAGTGCCAACAAGGTTGTAGTTTGAGAAACTGTCACAACTTACTGGGATTTCTTTTTTAGGAGGCGAGAATAACACCTTTGGGTGTCACAGAGGAAAGGAATTCAATCTTTTCATTTTTCCTTATCTTTGAAATGTGTACACTTTTGTGTAGTCTCCCTGCTATAGAATAATTATTTCTCAAGAGATACATTGGAAGCCGCAAACTGGTAGCTCACAAATCTGATCCCAATAGTAGACTATTATTTGTCTCTCCGAAATTAGGTGCTATCATTTTTAATATGGGGAAATTCATGGAATCCTGGAATATCTAATACCATTATGCGGGTATTCTTTAATCATTTCAGGTATACCCAGGCATGTAGAATGTATCCTAACCACATGTTTCTTATTGTGTTATATAGCTTGGGACTAAAATTAAATAATATTGGTGGTTGCATCATATAAATGAATACTATGATCTATGTTCTATTATCTGATATCTACATATTATCTAAGTTTACCATCTTAAATTTTAAAGATACGTTGTTGTTTTTGTAGTTTTCACTCCTTTTTACTGTTGTTAGTGCCTCAACTGTGTATTTATATAGCCTATCTGTTTGAGCTAAATACTGTTCCTTACTCCTATTCCAACAGTCTTCATTCTATTGGAATCCCTGCATTCTGATTTAAGTCATTCAACTAATACTACATCTCTTCTTTTTCCATATTTAATATTTAATATTAAATATAGAAATGGTGTACATATATAGAGAAAAATAATTCTCAGATCTAAAGCTGACTCTGGAAATTCCTTGAAAATAGTTTTTCCTGAGTCATATTTGGTTTATGCCATTTTCTCAATGTAATGATTTTCCTAAACCATACACACAGGTTCAAAAGCAGTTGAACTATTGATGCTTATTAAATTTTATCTCTACTGTATATAATGTTCTGAAGTTTCATTTAAACTGCAAAATGATAAATTTATTCTTCCTCATATTTGAATTTTATACTTGCTAATGTTCCCTCTCCTGGTATCTATAGTGTAAATAAGTAATTCCATTTTAATAATGATATGATAGGCATATCTCATAATTTTTAGCCACATATGGGAGTCATAAAGGTTGTTTCTGATGAGGTGTTAGAAGTAGTTACTTATCTGAGCATACCAGATGCCACCTGGTTTTTAAACAACACTTTGTTCCTTATGGGTGCTGAAATTGAAGACCCACTGAAGAAAAAATACCATCTATGACACATGTTTGTGTTTTGGAAATAGGTTGTTGCTTTTAGATCTTTTAAAAACATCAGAAAAAAATATTTTCCCTTGGTCTTAATTATTTATAATATTACCTCATGTGGTTATATACAGAATTCAATTATTTGCTGTTGCAGTTGTTTCTTTTTGGATAAGTAAGGCAAGCACTTCATTTAATGTTTACTAAATTAGAAGACTTTTTACTTTTTCATTAATTTACAAGAATTAATTCTTATAATTGCAGGATGGAAAAAATCTTGCTTCTGTTGTATGTGGCGAGTTCCTTTGCTAAATGAAATATCAACTTTGATTCACTTTTTTGATTTAAATTAATAAATAATAAAACTGATATGGCCAGAAATGGCAGCTGAAACTTTATTTCAAGCCCTCATTTACATAACTTTCCAAGACAACTTAATCTTCAGTCTTGATATGTTTAGCTGACTTCATGTCATCCAAATATTTGAAATTTGGAGATGTAAAGGGGAAATTAAGGTAAGAGAAAAAGAGAGTTTGAATAGTGTCCATTTTTGTTTTTCAGATTAACTGCATTTTTCCTATCCTATCATAAAAAAATTCAGATTTCGTGTTATAGAGGTCAGGAAATCCTGTTCTGAAACTCAAAGAAAGCATAACTCTCTTGGAGATTGTCTCGGCCTCTTTCAGAGAATTGTTGATGGGACTCCACCCAGACTCATCATGTGGTACACAGAGATTCATTTTCAAAGGGATTGAACCTTGTCCTTTCTTCTGTCCTCTCAGTGATCCTTCTAAAAATTATATTTCAAAATTGCACGGTTCAAGCGCCAGTTATTTCAACTGCAGTGGAACTGAGGCCATGAGGGCCAATAACTGTTCAAAGTTAAGTCCCTGCATCAGGCCAGCTGCATTCTTTTCTCTTTGGGGGCAAAGCCCTTCTCTGCCTGTCTCTAATTCAAAATTCAAAAGCGGAGAGATCTTTAACTGGTAGTCTGTGGGCAGTTGGCCCCACTCAAGTGTATTTTTTTTCACTGTAAAATGCTGTACATTTGCATTGGTGAGAAGTGTGCAGTAAAGAAAAAGAAAGAACCAGGATTTCTGGCTTCTCATGAAGCAGGTGGAGATGGAGCAGGTCTGCTTCCCCTGTGGTCAAATCAATCGAGCTCGTGGGACTTCCTTTTAACCCTGGCTTGGCTCCTGCTCAGCTCAGTCTCTCCAGCTTCCTTTGGTCTTAAATCTACTCCCTTCATTATGTTATCTCCCTCGTCCTTGTAGCCCTTTGACTTCACTCCACCTGCATAAGTCTCCTCGAATGTAAAGCCAATTACAGAGAGTTCAAACATGCCCTAAGTGGAAGTCAATATTTTTTGTCCCATATGGAGGCATGTAAATTTCAGGGATTCTTTCCAGTCACTGCCTGTTTTAGTTCTTGGTGTGTAATTGAAGAGATCCTGAGAACATTGAGGATATGGACTGAAGTAGTGTGGGCAGGAGGAAACAGAACTATATCTACACAGTACCTGTCTAAGGAACATTATTCTCTGAGTACTCCATTACCTTCAGTTACTGAATTCGTCTCTGATGAATCCCATTATTCTCAGAGGGTTGTTAGACATTGGGTGTTCAAATTCAGCCCTGGGTGAGGGAGAGACACAACAGTGTGTAGGTGATACAAAGATAATTGACCACTTTTTCTTTTTAGGTCCTTGGGATTGTCACTCATTCTTTCATGGTGAAACTTCTACCTACCTCTTGTGCTGAAACTAAGGCGGCTCCCATGCAGGGAGTTAGCCCCAGGAAACTCAGTAACTTTAGCAAATACTCCAGAAGCCTGATACTGAAGAGAGTTTCTAGGGAACAGCAGGACACTTTTGCTCTTTCTCCCAAAATGAAGAATGCCAAGAAAGTTGATGTTTTCTCACAGGCTACTGGACAAATGCCTATTTCCCCATCTATGGAAGGTGCCTTGTCAGCTAATGAATATGCTGTTTTCTTGGCACTGTTCTTTCCTGATCCATGCTGTGCCTCTTGTCCCAGATGTAGATGGTTTCCTTTCTGAAAATGCATAGGAAATATTCAAACAGAGGTGAGCCCCTGTCCTCAGCTCGAAGCACTCTTGGTTTTGTAGACATGTAGAATACTTACTGCCTTGCACTCTCATGATACTCTCTTAGATGCTTCAAGAATTAAGGGACTATCTGTTTACGCTCAATAATTTAGACTTTCTATTTTAAAAGCATATTCCATGAAGCTGGGTTATCTTTAAAGTTAACTTTATATTGTTTGCTTCCTATTATTTATATAATTAAAACAAATTATTATAGTGTTTGGTAATCAAATTGATTCTGAACAAGACTTTTCCCTCAAAGAGAACAATTTTCCAAGTCTGTTCTTGCTTTTACTTGCAAACATGGATCCTAATTATAATGGGCTTAGTTGCTCATTAGAGTAAGTAAATGATATATACTACATAACAATTGATAGTGTTAGTTTTTATTAATATGTAGCATTAAAATTATTAGAGCTGTTTGTTTTTAAATGCTGTAACCTGGTATCAATTATAATGTATCATTCAGATTGCTATTTATTCAACAATGTGTTTGCTAGACCTGCTTCTACTAACAAATTACATTATTCAAACAAGAATCATTGCCTACACTTCAAAGCTTCCTACTCTTTTCATACCTTTTAAGTCTTTGAAAGGGATCTTTGCCATCAGCTTTGGATTGAGTTTGCTAACCTTTCTTCCAATCCTCAGAGCCATGTATGATTCAAAATTTGGAGTTTTTCAAATTAGAAAGTTAATATTGTCCATACACCACATATTATGTGACTCCCCTGGAGGCCTGAGGCACCCTGTAATGCAGCCACCAATTTCTGCATGAAAAACATGAATGTTCACACTCAGGATTATTAGTGACCATAAATAGCCTCACATCTGTTCAGAAAATACTTGTCACCAAATGGGTTGGCCATAAACTCAGAATAAATCTTTAACTTAAGAAGAAATATGCTACTTTTTAGGGACTTCAGAGTTTTGAATTTTCAGATAAAGGATTGTGGGCAGTATCTTGATTTTTTAGTACATTCTTCATCATTTTGCTGAGGGTGTCTTCCTAAAAACCCATACATAGCATGATACCATCATTGTGGAAAATATTCCCGGCTGCCTGCTGCTTTCCCCTGTAAGCCTCTTCATAAAACCTTCCAGATCTATGTCCCATCAGCTCTTTCAGACTCTTTCCTAAAGGTGTGCACACCTCATCTCCATACCAAAGTCAGTTTCTTAGCATCTACCACTTTACTCACACCTGCACCTCAGATGAAGTATCTCCTTCCAGAGATCCCAAGCTAGCAGCCCAAATCTGATCTTCTTAGCCTCTTCATCCTTGCCAGCCAGACACAGATCTCAGCTCCCACCTTTGTCTCACTGGAGCCCCCAAACCTCAATCCAGGTCAGGGTATACTTAAAGGGTGTGCTGCCTACCCCCTAGTACAGAATGAGCAGTGTCTGTTCATGTGAACAGAGGCTCATGCAATAGCTTTCCCTTCTCGCCACCCCAATCCCTAAAGCCTCTTCCTCTGTACATAAATTGTATTAAAAAGTTATATTTGACAAGATGAACCAACATTCTAGTTTCTCTCTCTCTCTCTCTCTCTCTCTCTCTCTCTCTCTCTCTCTCTCTCTCTCTCTCTCTCTGTCTCATCTCGTCTCATCTCACTTTCTGTAGGATTCCTCCCCTGCCGTCATTGCCATAGTACTTCCCCAACCTTCCCAAAATGAAGTCTAGAGACTACCTAGAACAGGATTCGATCTCTGCGACCCAAGTATAGATTCCATTTTTTTAAAAGGACAGTATTTTTCTCTTTGGCCCTAGTATATTCCCTGAGACAGTCCAGACACTGGGGGTCTAGAGTAGTATTCCTCAAATGGCTGATATCTCCCATGGGGTGCTGAAATAAGATGGAGATAGCTGTCTTGGGTGCAATAGAGAACTTCTTGTTTGCTTAAAGAAAGTAAATTTGGGCACTGGAACAAGAACTCAAAGGACCCATACATGCTTTGCATGCAGAAGGCCTGTGTTTGCCCCACGCACAATCACTGCATGGCCACCTAAGCACCGAGCTCAAAATAGTTCCCAAGCACTGCTAGGTATGGTCCCAAAAGAAAACAAATGAGGGCCAAAGCAATAGTACTGTGGGTAGAGCATTTGCCTGCGTCTGACCCAGTTTTAATCCCTGGCATCTCATATGGTCTTGAATAATGCTAGCCCTCTTCTTGGGGACCACTGACTCACCTCCTTCCACACTTCCAGTTTGGAGAAATTTCTTCCTAGATAGTTGCATTTTCTAGATATCTTGCAGCCAAATGTTCATAGACAAGTTGTCCACGTCCACCCTGCTTCCTTCTTACCTGTTCAGAGGCAATAAGCTAATGACCAACTCAACTTGACAAAAGGCCAGAGGAAATGGAGAGATATGAGAGAAAATGAGCACATAAATATCTAGAGATGTAGTAATTTTTTTTTTTTTTTTTTGCTTTTTTTGTGTCACACCCGGCAATGCTCAGGGGTTTCTCCTGGCTCTGCACTCCAGGAATTACTCCTGGAGGTGCTGGGGGGACCATATGGGATGCGGAGGATCGAACCCGGGCCAGCAGGGGCCGGCCGCATGCAAGGCAAATGTCCTACCCGGCTGGGCTATCATTCCAGTCCCAAGATATAGTAATTTCTGGGTCAGGATCTGCCTGTCTTGCTTATATTCTGAGCTCCCTGAAACCTGGGATAAGCTCTCTCTGGTTGCCTGACTGATCTCAGTGTCAAAATATTGTTGTGTATATAGTAGGATCTTGTTCAAGAGCTTATTTCTCTTGAGCAAGTGAATGAATTTCAGTAGTGGAGGGTTTCTGGATAGTAGATAACTCAAGGTGAACTCTTAGCACATAACCTGAGAGTGTTACTTGGAAAAATGTGGCTAAAACCTTTAACCTTGTTGTGTCTTTATCTATCAAAACATTGCTGTGAAGATTAGAAAAATTCATTTCTATTACGTTCCTAGAATAATGCCTGGCACTTAGTATCATAAACCCGCTTAATCACTATCATCACCATCATTATTTATCTTACTTATTAATAAGAAACTCTCAGACAGAACTTTTCTCCTGATGTTCATGTAGAATGGCTTTGATCCAAAGGCAGCAAGGTCTATGTAAATAAAAGGGATACAGTTTTGTTTTTGTACCATCTCCCAGACTACGAGTGTGTTTTATTTTCCCCTGCTTCCTGTGTCTGGGTCCCTCTGGCCTGGACAATGCATCTTCAGGAATCCTACCAATTCGACCTCTTCTCATGGATGCTCATCTTTTACAGGCCTTTTTAAATCATATATCCTTAGTAAATGCTTTACAATAAACCCAGAATCCTTTGTTAGCTCATGGACAATGGCTAGAGATTTCTTCAGTATGTGTCTCTTAGGTTATTTTTCTGATATTTCACACCTGTGGACATTGAAGGTTGTCTGCTTCCTTTCCACCTATTTACATATCATTTGCCATTTGTCTTAACAGTATTTGTCAGTGTAGAGACTGCATTCATCTTCTTTTTTACTGACATGTAAATTCACCTTTGTAACGGACTTATTTAAAAAATAGGGGTTTTGAGGGCCAGAGAGATAGCCCAGTGGGTAGGGCATTTGCCTTGCACGTGGCCGGCCCGTGCCAGCCCGGGTTCGATTCCCATCCCATATGGTCTCCCAAGCACCGCCAGGAGTAATTTCTGAGTGCAGAGCCAGGAGTAGCCCCTGAGCATCGCTGGGTGTGACCCAAAAAGCAAAAAAAAAAAAAAAAAAATAGGGGTTTTTTGAGGTTAAGTGTTAAAATAGAACACAGTTCAGAGTATTTTTTTTAAAAAGAAGAATAAAAGAAAAATTAACATTTGAAGGCCAGATTCTAATTACAGAGAGCTGTTCTTTCCCAAATTAGCACTTCTGTGAGGCAGATTTTCTCAGTCAGTTATAAGTTCTGATTATCATAAGCTCCAACCTATCGGTTCTTTAAAGGACTGATTACTTAGTTTCATATAGTCATAGGCTATATGTCATAGGCTCCAACCTGTTGGATTCTTTAAAGGATTGACTATTTAGTTTCGTATAGTTGATATTTCTATTCCGACAGACTATACCATCTCCTGCAATATGAAATGATTTAGCAGTAATTTTTTTTCTTTCTTTGGCTCCTAACAGTTCCTGCTGTTAAGCTGAAGTTATACATTTACCTAAATATTTTTGCATTCTGTTATAATGTTTCCCCATCTGGTCTCTTTTAGCTTGTAATCATTTTATCGACTTCTAGGAATAGCCATCTTTCCTCATGCTGCACACACATCCACTGTAATGGTTGTTTTGTGATGCATGATCTATTTTTGGGCAAACAGAATCATGATACTATTTACATGATGAAGAAACTCAAGGATTCACATTGCTCAGCACCACACATGCTATTTTCTTTCCATATGGCTGTTGGGGCAACTTGACCACCCTTAAAATGTAAAACAGAACATATTTCTCATATATACCTCCTTATCCTCAGGTTAGCTTCCTCATGCTTCCAGTGAGTTTTGTCCCCGTTCTTCTTGTAAGTGCCCATGAGACTCTCTGTAGTGCAGTTAGGAGTGCAGTATGCAGTGAAATAAATCACATTTGAGTCTTTCGCGGGTATAGAAGGGAGTGAGCATTCTTGCTTCCACACCCACTTTGCCTCAGTCCTCTTTGTGGCTGTTCTTCCTCTGCTGATCCTTTAAGTCACCAGTTTTCCAAGAGCTCTTGCCGTTCTCTCTCCTGAATTCAACTGCTGCCTATAGACACCTCAGTCTCTGCAAGTCTTAACTGAGTATCTCACCCCTGAGCTCCATCTTTCCAAACATCATCCCCCTCTGTCCATCCAGGCTTCTTATTACTTCCTCTTTTGCTCCAGCTGCAGACCTCAGCCCATCCATTGCTTTCTCTCCCTATTTTCTCAGCCAAGTTGCTAGTTCTGTGATTTCTGCCTCTGAGACATCAAATGAGACTGTCAATTCATTCCTCCTCTCTTTCCCCCTCAACACAACTACTGTGATATTTTTTCCTAAAGGTCTGGCTCTGGTTTTCTCTAGCTATACCAGTTCCATCCTCTCCTTCACCCACTCAGGAAGTCTTTAGGTTTCTCACCACTGATTTAGGGTGTAACTTTGACTTCCATTGTATTCTCCCTGCTTCTATGGTTTCCCCACTAGACAATCCACCCTGTGAGCAGGGGACACGTCCTGGGAGCCCAGCCCAGGTATTGTGACACGGAGGCACTCATAGCACTTCCTCAATATTGTCAAATGTTTAGTCCCCCACTCAGCTCTCTAATATTGAAGCTATAAGTAGAAATTACAGACACACAAATTCCTAATGACAAAGTCTGAAATTAGAAGTCCTGGCTGAAATGTCTGGCTCCATCATTGTCTTATTGAATGCTCTTGACAAAACCCAAAATTTTCTCACTATAATGTGATTATATTACACTCATCATGACTGAGCACACAATGACAACAGCATCTTGAAAAAATGGCTTCCAAGTTTTTCGGAGAAATTCTTAGGAATTATTTTATTGTTCAGCATACCTTTGGGGTGAGGGAGTATTTTTTCCTTTGAGATGGTTCTGGAAGGAGCTAGAGTTCCTCTTGGGTCCCAAGATGGTCACCAACATCGCAGTGAAGAGCCTTGAAGTTGTCTAAGTATGATCCCAAATGGGAGCTGGAGCTCTTGAAGGTAGTTTTACATTGTTGTACATTCCTTTTCTCTAAAATTCAAAATATTTAGGGGTTAAGTGCACATGAATTATTTCAGCATTTCAGCTTATTCCTGGAATCTTCTTCCATGTTTTCCTAGCAACGTATTTTTTTTCCACACCCACTCAGACCATCTGTGTACCAGGCAAGTTTTTAGAGATGTAAAATCCAGTGAAATCTGTCCATTCCATTTATTTAGAAGGGACTATGACTAATGATACTGTAGGGGAAATGACATCGTTAGTGAAAAAGCATGTCTGTGTGTGTGAACAGTGCTGGCATCCTGGCAGACCCGGGCACACAAATCCATGCCCTGCTGATCCAACACTGGCCATTCAGACTTAACCTGAGGGATGACCTGCAGGAAACCATTAGCCCAGTGTCTGCTGGGCACCAAAGACTAGCTTCTCTGCCACTGTCAGATAGCAGCATTTTCTTTTTCAATTTGACATGAAGCTCCATGATTTTCAATACTGTTCAGGAGAGGGGTTGCATGCGTGCACTGTTCTAACTCACCAATGTTCCTCCACCAGTGTCTCAGTGAGTCGGAACCTTTTCAACATATATGCAGATTTTGTACTCATATTTGCTTGATGTGTAAATGTTGAAATGATAGTGTGCATTCAAAGTGATTCTTAGGGAAGATGCATCACATTTATAATCTTTAAACCCTCACAGGATACTGGCAGGTGTTCCTCAGACCTCCCCAGTGTGGGAAGCCTGGGGAGCCTGGGATTCTGCAGCCCAAGCCATGGGGTGTGGTGAAAAACTGATAGAAACTTTCCAAGAGCCTCGTTTTCCCAGAATCCCCTGGATCCCTTTGCCTCATTCACTAAGAAAAGCCTTCAAGCTTAGCTCCAGCACCTAGTTGCTTGGATTTCCACAGTGGGTGGATGATGTAAACTGTGAGATTGGTTCCTCAAGGAGGAATGTTCTGGTGGAGGAAATAGCTGTTGAGGTGAGCATCACTTACCACCTTCCTCTTTAGATACAATTAACCTTGTACAGACCAAACAAAGGTGTTCCTGATGGTCAATTTATTCATGATCATATTTATAAAATAAGATCTAACAGCAATGACTGTAATAAATGTGGCTCTGATATGACTCTGATTATGACTGTAAAAAATGTGGCTTATTTATTAATTCATATTTTAAGATCTTGGTTAGGTCTTCCATGTGTGATATTAAAGGGCTTTAATTTTCAATTATTTTGTTCAATAATCTCGTTTAAAAGTGACATTATGATTTATCGCTGCTAATCAAGATTCTGATCCCTCGTAGACGTCTTGTTTGTATCTGTTTTTGTTCTTTGTTACATAAAGATGAGGTTTCTGTATAAGATTCTGACTGTGTAATATCGGGCTAATGAGTCACAGATGGGCAGATGCTGGCACATTACCATTTAATAACATTTTAAACTCATATTCCATAGTAAAACAAAAACAAATTGTACACATCTGTTTTCCAACTTGTAACAGTTTGGAATTTGTGTCCAATCTATGTTTAAAGGGCTTTTACTTGGGGAGAAGACAAAGAGGATACAGGTCACCTCAAACCTCCCCCAGCCACTTAATAGCCTTATCACAAAGGATTTGGCAAAAGGGCCGAGATTCCCTTTGCTTTGCTTGGAGAAGTCCCAGCTCTCAAGACTGACAATTGAAGGCTTTATGGTTATGGAGAGGCCTTCACACTGCAAACCTGACTTGATTGACTTTCCCATCCCTAATAGGAGGGAAATATGGGGGGGAAGGGCACAAAACAAACGCAAGTTTTTAAAAAGTTCTAAAAATATCCTCAAAATCAGTTAGGGAGGAAGGGAGGTGGTAAGGAAGCCATGAGGAATCCTGCAGCCTCCCATCCGTGTGTCACTGTGGTTGTCCTACATTTTATTTGTATCCTAAACATGTTCTGCGTGTGTTGGTGGGGACCAAAGATTAAGACTTGGAGATCACCTGTGTGGCTAGAACAGAAACAGAACAAAAGCATTCCTTCCTCAGTGCTCCTTCCAAACTGATAAGGCCATTAGAGTGTGGCACCCTTGGGTGGCCCCACCTCTCCCAGCTTGAGGAACTTGAAACCACTTTTCTACTTTAAGGGGTTGTGCGAACTGTTGGGTTCTTTGGGGAAAGTTTTGTGACATAAGTGATTACTGCTGAGTGCGCCCATAAATGCCTCCGCCATGAACTGCCCTGTTGGGAGAGGCAGGTTTCCATGCGACCCCTCTGTAGGAGAGCCTGAGCAGAGCAGCGCTGAGGGCGCTGTTCTCAGTGTCCCGGGGCAGGTGCTGGAATCTTACTTAAGAGGAACACCACATTTTGGTCACTGCTGTCCAGAAAATGAGCACATTTCTCACAGCACCCGAGTTGTAGACAGAACAGCCACTGAGGGAAACCCCAGTGCCGGTTTCCTGGCAGCACGTGGCGTTATGAACCCTCATAGTAACCATGGGCTTGGGAGAGAGCAGAAGTGCTAGCAGTGGACTCCAGATCCCAAAGTGCCTCCCACAGGGGACAGAGAGACAATGAGAGCTCAGTGGGGCTGGTGGGCTATGGGGAGCCTCGTATTTCTGGGCTGTGTCACACAAGCCAAGCTCAGAGCAAGAGGGTGGCGTTCAGTTTGTACTTGTTCTGTTTGTCCACCAGTGCAATGTCTGTGACGTTTTGTGTCGTGTTGTTTGGGTGTTGTGCCCCGCCCTAGGGTCTGCCAGGCTTCCCCACGGTTGCCGCTCTGCACAGTAATCAGATCCTCACCGTCAAGGTTTGTGGTTGGCATCTGGTTGTGCTCTGTCAAGCCCGCAGCCAACATCAGGGTGAGCAGGAACGGCTGACTCATGTGCTTCATCATGTACCCCGTATTTCTGGACCTAGGGTCCCTACCTCCTTCACAAAATCCCATATACATCTGTCATGAAGGGAGAAACTGAGCATGCAGGACAGAGGACAATGAAAGGGAGGCATAGCTCGGGGGCCGGGCCTGCCCTGTGTGCAGCCATGGCAGTGCTCAGCAGTTACTCGTCCAGGGGTGCAGCAATGCCGAGTTCTCAAGGCTCTGCCCATCCAAGGATGGGCGACAGGTTCATGCTCCCTGATGCTGGTTAATGGGTCCGACAGATACTGAACTGGTACTTGGTCTCTGGGTTGTCTGCTCTGAGGGCAAGCTGGCTTCTAAAACCCGAGGTCAAAAGAAAATCCTGTGGCACACCAATAATACTAGATTATCAGCAAAGCTGTGTTTCTTACTGAAAAGCTGAGCTCACCCTCCAAGCTGGAGAGTCCTGTCTGTGCCAGACGCAAGTACCAGTTCTGATTTGCTGAACTGCCATGATAAGTCTAACCTGGATCTCTCTATTTCTTTCTTGGCACCTTCTGATGTCTATTCTTCAACTCTCTCACCTCTGAACTTCAACCTTTGACCTCACCTGACTGATCAGATGGTGTTTCCTAAAATCAATCATGGCTTTCTCTCTGCTGATCAGCAGCTCATTAAACGCCGCCTGATTAAGGTAGTGCTTCATCTTGCTCTTGCCTGGTTCTTTTTCACACTCGGTGGGGACTCTGCATGGGGCGGGAGTGAAGGGGGACTAATTTCTCTCAGCCTGAGGTGGGGATGTTTTATTTGTGCTAAATTGCTTGTGTTTGAAATGGATAGGAAAATCCAAAAACCTGTAGCCTACCTATCTTATATGTTTTTCTTTAAAATGAGAGACTGCTTAAAAGGCCTCTTATAATAGATGCAGTCTCTCAGTGCTTTTGGTAGCTTGTAAATTATTATGCTATGTGACCAGACCCTCCTGGGATCTGTTGTCTGGGGTATAAAAAAGTAAACACGTGTTGAAGTACAGATGCAGCTTTTCCAATTAACCAAGGTGAATAGAACGGATACAGCGTCTTCCTGCATCAAGCTCTGCACAGAGCTGTAGAACAGATCTGAGTGCACCGACTTACAGACACGCTGCCTGCAAGAGCTGAGGAAGTTCCTGAGCTGCCTGCACAGAGCTGCAAGGCCTCAGCTTGCCCAGCATGAATTTGTATGTGCTCAGGCCAGCGGGCAAATTGCCTACAGGCTTGGTGTTGTGAGATGTTCTGGTTCTTTTCATCCTGTAAATGTGGGTTAGATTGTACACATTTGAGGTGCTGAAAAGAAGACTTGGGCCTTTATCTATCATGGTCATGGCTGGATGTTCTCTGATTTTAGGGTGACCAAGGACAGGCTGGACCCCCAGGCCCCCAGGCCCTCCAGGCCCCAGGGGGCCTCCCGGGACACAGGGAAGGATGGCCCCGAGGAATGCCTGGCGTGCCCGTGAGTTATTCTTCGGATCAGTTTTTCACACATTTTCTGTTTCTTTTTAAGGGCTGAGAATTGAGAGGGAGAGGCATGGGAAGGAACTGGGTATTGAGGGGGTCAGGTCAGTGTGGGGGTGGGGGAAGATGGTGTGATACCAAGGCCTCTGACCACAGAGGACACTGCCACAGGACCCTTGATCCATGGGGCACACAAACCACAGAGCCGGGCTAGTCACCAAGCTGGTTTTTAGGGAAGTTCAGTAAACACTATTGGAGGTGCCGCTCACAGGCTCTCCCAGGGAGGCGCCTGGGAAACAGCTTGATAGCATGCTCCGAGGATCAGCAGCAGACAGGAAAGCCCTGTGCCCTTTGTGCAAATATAAGAGGGAAATTCAATCATTGGATCCCTTGCAATTAACCAAACCACCAAGCTAAGCCAATAACCCAAATTAATTGTTTAATAGCGAAATTAGTGGTCAAATATCAGTGCCTATGAGTTTGAATATTTGCCCCTTGCATGAAAAGCTTATTAATGGAAATAATTGAAAGGCAGTATGTGTTTTGTTTCACATGGTAAAGAAATAAAAGTTAAACAGAAACAAACACAACCTCAATACTTGATCTAACTTAGTTGAGAAGTACTTGGATTTTATTTATTTATTTATTTATTTATTTATTTATTTATCTATTTATTTATTTGCTTTTTTTTTGAGTCATACCGGTGATGGTCAGGGGTTACTCCTGGCTCTGCACTCAGGAATTACTCCTGGTGGTGCTCTGGGGACCAAATGGGATGCCAGGGATCAAACCCGGGCTGGCACTGGCCAGCCGCGTGCAAGCAAAACGCCCTACCCGCTGGGCTATCGCTCCGGCCCCAGTACTTTGATTTTTTAAGATCGGTATGTTAATAGTCCAAGTAAAGGCAACCCTCAATTTAAAAAATTTGGAAAAAGTACCCCCAAATGTCTGTTTGATATTGTTAATGAATTTAAATGAAAATATTTGCAAATTGTTGTTTAATTTTTTAGACTTAAAATGTGTGTTTATTACTGAATCCAATGATTTAAGTCTATATATAAAGTAAACAAATTATCTCCATAGTATAGAAATAATAAAAATATCCACAAAATTTAAAAATAAGATATTAAAAGGGGCAAAAGTCAGTCATAGTCACGAATGTCTTGGCATATTTCATTTTTCTATCTCTGCATTTGTATTATTTTTTTCAAAGGGTGATAATAGATGTACATCCATGGGGAATATTATCCAGAACCTGTAATCCAACAGAGTGATACTTTAAAACTTCTCCAGAGGCCTTCTCATGAGGCCCTTCCTGGGAGGGAGCTGCTGTGAATTTTTCCTCTTACAAAAGGAACTAACTTTCAGTAGGTGGTTTCTGGTTGCTAGCACTGCTGTGTCCCAGACATATTGTTCAAAAGAGCATTTTCATGTTTATAGCATTAACAAAATTTTCACTGTTCCTTTTTAAGGGTGAACCAGGGAAACCAGGAGAGCAAGGCGTAATGGCAAGTATCTCATTTTTTCACTTTCCATCTTAGTAATGATGAGAGCCTGAGTTAGTCTAAGTTGGTCCTAAACTAGATATTGTGTATATGTTATGAGTATGAGACAAAATATCTATCTCATGGCCTATAACTGGTAAAAGTTTAAAACTAATAATTGCCTAACATTATTAGGTAATTATCTGTAGTTAGATAATTGTGGATAGATCTATAGTTTTATCCTGGACAGTGACCGAAACCTTGTTCTTTCCTGAATTCTAGTATGAAGTCTACTTAAAACTTTCAGGAGTTCTCCATTGTCTCTTTATCTCCACGTCCTACACCAATTTCTGTCATGCCACTAACTTTCAACCCTGATGCCCTATGTGGCATCCTAGAACACAAAATTCTGAGATAAAATGGGTATATATTTTAGTTATATTTCAGTTACACATGCACGGCAGAGCCTGGCAAGCTACCCGGTCATATTTGATATGCCAGATACCAGTAACAATTATAGACCTCATTCCCATGACCTGATGGAATGGTTTGAGGCTCTTTATGTCCTGGAGCAAGCAGGTGCCCTTTGGGCTCTACTTGCATGAGACAGGTCATATGGAGATGTTACTGGTGCCCGCTCGAGCAAATCGATGATGAACGGGAAGACAGTGATATATTTTAGTTATAAATCTTTAACTATAATGTTATAAGTTATGATTTTAATTATAAAATTTATATTATAAATTATATGATATCTTTCCTAAAATCCTGGGTACTTTCTAGAATAGAGTATATGATAACAACTTAAGCCTATTTGCCTACATCTTCTAACATAATACCATTTAGCATAGGTGCCCGGCCCAATCCTGAGTTCATTATGATAATCATTTGGTGTTCCCAAATTCCCGACTGGTAACAAGTTGTCCAATGGGAGTGTTCTTGCACAGTTTTTCTATAAGCCTTTCCTTTTCTTTTGAAACTCTTTGGATTTACTTCATATTCTCATTTTTTTTCTCAACACAGCTAAGAAACTGAACTAAAAGTACATGTGCATTGTACTATTTCTAAAGGTGTCATACCACTTTTAAAAGGAAATGTCTATATGTATAAAGTAAACCAATCCCAAGCCCACATCTCAGTGAATTTTCACATAAAGCATTATAATATAACCACAAATCGGATCAATAAATTGAACATTATATCCCTGAAGTCCACGACCCCCCAGAGCCCATCCCCCTCTTCCTAGGGGTCACCATAGATTAGCTTTGCCTTGCATTTCATTTGATTTTTTTTATTAATAGAATCATGCAGTACATATACTTTGGTGTCTGGCTTCTCTCATTCAACATTGTATTTAGTGAGATCACCCACTTCTGTTTTAATAGCCTTCCCAGCTGCTAAAAAAAAAATTGAAGGAAGAGCCTGACTTCCTTGACTATCCGTGAAAACTCCATCACTCAAATGGCAAAAATGAATGAATGGCCTGTCTGACCTTGGGCAAGTCACTTAACCTCTCAATTTCTCATCCGTAAAGAAAGCAAAATAAGACCCTCCCGCCTCCCTTATAAAGTTGCCAAAGACAAATGCAATAAATTTAAGGAAAGCACTTTAAAATCTCTAATGAAGAACTGTATGAGTATGTTATTATTATTATCATTCAATTGTTCCCTCTAGAGTAAATTACAGGTGAGCATGGATTTCTATAACAGATGTATTCCTGTAAAGTTCTGTATGAATCAGATTTTCATAAATCAACATATCATAAATGTGCTGGAGAATTGTGCTATTTAAAACAACCCCGTTCAGAATCTTTTTGTAAAGCAATATAATCCCCTAATTCCCTTCCCGGCAAACTGAATGTTTACCTCTTATATTTGCTTGAAGTGAAATATTTCTGTGATTTAAAAACTTTCATTAAAAAAAGCCGTTTATGTTTGTTGACTTAAATAGCACCTGCATAATTTAAATTGAGCCCATCTCTAAGAAAAGGATACAGGAAATATGAGTAGTTTTCAGGAGGTGAAAATTGTGTTTTGAAATTTCATTTTTTATTTCAAATGTATCATGTGTGTGTGTGTGTGTGTGTGTGTGTGTGTGTGTGTGTGAGAGAGAGAGAGAGAGAACTTGTATGTGTTATGTATGTTTTAACTCAAAGTCTGGATGAGAGCAAAAGCTCTTTGCCCCAGGGGCTTTTGCTTTGGAGCTAGGACTCCAGCTAAACCCCCTCCTGCACGGACCTCTTCAATGCAGGCATTAATTCCCATTCTACCTCTCTCACTCAATTCTAAAGAGAACCTAGTAAGATCCTAACCACATGAAAATGTGTTAGGACCCATAGAGAATTCCACAAATGAGAAGTATAGCTGTAAAACAAATGTCTGCTTACACAATTTGGCAGACAGAAGAAGGGCTCTCTGTAGAGTGTAAGGGTCGGAACATTGTGCTTGGAAACCAAGCATATTACTGTATGGCCCTCTCTGAGTAGGAATGTACCCATAGTCCTGCTCCAGTTCATATTGTCATTGTCCTCGACTTCTCTGGTGTTGTAAATATCCCTACCCATTATTGCATGTGATCTACTCTTCCTTAAATTCCCTTCTCAGAACAGTGTGCTAATAATCATTGAAAATGATAATACTAGCCTAGAACTAAGCATTGAATATAGGCAAAGGGATACACATGATAACCTCTAAATGTATGTATTGCAGTCCACGATGTGTATGAGAAGGAAGAGAGAGAAAGAGAGAGAGAGAGAGAGAGAGAGAGAGAGAGAGAGAGGGAGATAAAGTACCTGCCATAGAAGCAGGTAAGGGGAAGGGGGAGGGAATTGGGGACAATGGTGGTGGGAAATGTGCACTGGTGGAGGGATGGGTGCTGGAACACTGTATGACTGATACCCAAACATGAACATCTTTGTAACTGTATATCTCACGGTGGTATAATAAAATATTTAAAAATAAATAAATAAATTCCCTTCTCACTCACCAGTTTAAACAACAACAAAAATAAATTATCAAATACCATCATGCTCACCTTTTCTTAGAGTCTGCGAAATGCACAGGCTGGTTGGTCTGTGTGTGCATATGTCGAGGGGCAGGGGTGGGGTCTGGAGAGGTATTAGAGAATTAAGCAAATTTGAAATGTCTCAGATGACATAAAGAAGCTAAGGACTACCTAAATTTAGCTCTTACAAAACTGTTTGTGTGTCAGCTGGAGAATTAGCTTCATAATCCAGGTTGGATAATTTATATTACAAAAATAATCACATAGAGATTAGCAGCATAGCTGATAAAATAATAATAATAATAATTTTTTGAAACATATCTCCAGCAGCCCCACATTTATTTTATCCGGTTGTGCAGTCATTCTGTAAATATGACCTTCGGGTTTGTGGAGAAACTAAATGAAAAATTTTTTAAAAAGGTGGAATCTTAAGCATAAATAAATTGGGCTTCAGTGATAAATAGATGTCTTGAGCTTGAATCCTAGCAAATTCTATCTGCTAAGATGAAATTGTAGCTGGGGGCGGAGCCATAGCACAGCAAGGAGGGTGTTTGCCTTGCAAGCAGCTGACCCCAAGCACCACCAAAAGTAATTCCTGAGTGCAGAGCCAGGAGCAATCCCTGAGCACCACTGGGTGTGACCTGAAAAGCAAAAACAAACAAAATAAAACCCTTTACCTTTAAGAAATTCTTCTTAATGAAATCCCTTTATGTTACTTATTTCACTACATCTATGTGTGTGTGTGTGTAAAATCATGTTATAGATCTTGAACATGTTATATATCAATAACATCCCAATAAAATTGAGGCAAGAAAAAAATAAATAAATAAATAAGCAAACAAATAAATAAATAAATTGAACTTTCTCTAAGTAGGAGAAAACTGCTCTAGCTCCTGAAAGCGTATCAAAGCCCTCACACATAAGTTGGGGTTCTTTTTATTTTCAGTTCCTCAGAAGTTTAAATGGCATATTATTAGATTTAGGATAGATCAGGTCACGTGTTTACAATTGTGTTGACATTTATGATCTTGCGGTACATTTATCTCACCTCACCCCACCCATGCCTCTGCATAAATAGTATTTGTGCAGGTATTTTTTTCCTTCTAATGTTCCAACCATTTTTTGTATAGTAAATGTTGTTGTCAAAAGCAAAGAGACAAATTTTATAGGTGTAGCATGCTATATAAAATGACATAACAATTATATAATAGCCAGTTTTATAGAGTTCTTTTTGCAATCCAAAAAATAGTTCTGACTGAGTTTTCACAGACTAAATTCATTTTCTCCCTCTGAAACCTTCCCTTTCTTCTCTTTCCTCCTTCATTGCTAGGTACCCAAACCTCGGCACAAAGCCATCTACCTCTCTGAATCATGGGTGCATGGACAAGGCCGTTCACCAGGCCTGCTGCTGTCTGAGCGTTTAAAACTCAGAAAATTTTTACTATTAATATGAAATTTGGACATTTGTCTAAAGGTTCATAAATTTCTTCCATTTGTTTTGATCTTTTCTACAAACACATTTATTACATTTGATCCAAGTGGATATAACTGTTTCTATTCATTAGAACCAGACCATTAATAATGGCTTCTGCTCAGCTTAGAATAGAATGTAAATAGGCAGTCTTTGAGGTTGACCAGAAGTCAAGGTGCTACATCAGGCAGACCTGAGAAGGTGCCCCGGCTATTTAGCTGCCCTGGGCCCTGCCCACTTTCTCTCCAGCAGAGAGACAACAGCAGCCTTCTGCTCTTGATCTTAATCTGGCAGAGAGCAATACCCCAAACCCTCCAACCACAAACAACAGAATTGACCACAGTCGTCTTAGCAGAACTGAAACCTCACCATGAAACCCATCATGAGTAAGCTATGTTTGTCTGTGGAGCATGTGGTGTGCCCGGCTTCCTCAGAAACCCATCTCTTGCTGCGTTATCTGTCCAGCATCCAATTATCAATGAAGTGTGTGAGCAAAAGGGCCTCAGTGCAGCATACCCAAGCATGGACTTCTGTAGAGGGGTCTGATGGTCACTCAGTGTGGGAGCAGAGAGCAGCACTGGCCCTCCCTTCAAGTTGGATCCATCTCCTAGGAACAAAAAGTCAACTGTCAAGGGAACAGTTTCAGTAGTGACCCCAAAGCCCAGTAATGTAACGTAAGTCTGAGCCAAGTGTAACAGGCTGAATGGATGATTGTCTTCTCTATCTTATTTTGTTCTCCTTCATGAGCTCAAGACTGTATATCAGCCCCATTTTGACATTGGTTCCACTTAAAAGCTGGGTGACTGATATCCTACTGGACAAATGAAGATATCTAGGCCTTACATTTGTCATCTCTAAAAGGGGTGGGACTAAAATGATATGTGTGTCTCCTTCCAGCTGTAAAGTCCTGTCACCCTGCACTGTTTTTATTGCAAACACACAAACTCACAAGGGAACCCATCCACAAAAGCTCGCTGATGTGTTCTCTAAAGAATTAGATACAGTAAATTGGCTCCATTTTTTATGGGAGGAAGCCTTGAAAAGTGTCTCCTTCATAGCTATCATCACCTTCCTGAGTTATCAGTCTCTTAATTTCATCATTCTAGTTATCAGTCTGGTATTTCCCATGGATGTCCCCAAGCAAGTGAGGAGATTTGAAGGACCCCCTGCCTGAGGCCCACCCCCTTTTCTCCCATGTCCACCTCCATCCCTCAACTTGAGGATTCCTGTTTTCACAGTCTGTCTTCCCGTTCATCATCGATTTACTCGAGCAGGCACCAGTAACATCTCCATATGACCTGTCTCATGCAAGTAGAGCCCAAAGGGCACCTGCTTGCTCCAGGAACATAAAGAGCCTCAAACCATTCCATCAGGTCATGGGAATGAGGTCTATAATTGTTACTGGTATTTGGCATATCAAATACGACACGGGTAGCTTGCCAGGCTCTGCAAGCTGAGATTGACATTTGGGGATGTTCCAGTTCATGCCCCTCAAAATCCTTTTCCTTCCCCCTTATCCTGTTTATTGATTGGTTCACCCAGTGGTATGGCTCCCCTTTGGAGAAAAAGACATCTCACAATCCCTGTTAGGAGGCTGAGGCAGCGAGCTCCAGGCTCCCTGGTTCCCAGTGTGCAGTCTCAGGTCCCTTTACCATGTGAGGGAGGGCTATGACCAGACAAGAGTTCACTACGTGTACACCCAGAACTAGAGCCCCATCGCAGTGGACTATGGACAGGGTCTAGTAGATGAATGAATTATTTAGAAGTCTTCTGTTTTGTTCATCTCACTTGCAGAGACTTCCAAACCAGTCGCTCATACACTCATCTGCACACTTGAAAACTACTTCAGAAACTGCCTTTCCCCACTCCACGGGACTCACCATGGCAAATAACAATTGTGCTTGAGATTTGGTGCATCCAAACTGAACTGGTGACAGGGATGAATCAATGCATCCAGTGCTAATTGAAAAGAATCCAATATATATAATGCCCACAACAGATGGCATTGTGTGCTAAGGAGCAGGATTCAGCAGGATAATTCCAAGAGAATTACTACATGAATGTTTTTATCCTCTGCATCATCCTTTTACTCACTCATGTAATGTGGTCATTGATAGTAACTAAATGCCTCATTTTCCTGAGGAAAAGAGAAGTGTCATGGTATCATTTTCTTCTCACTCTACATGCTACTTTTAAAGTAGAACAAAAAAATAGAAGAAATCATAGGCAAGCCTTGGGTCCTGTAGTTTCTTGCATCAGAGCAGTCAGTGGTGGAACTAAGCTAAAATTCAGTTCACCTGATTGCAGTCCTATTTGTTGGATCTGCCTTTTGCTAAACAGAAGCCAAGAGCCTTGTATGGCTCTTTACATTTAAATGAATTAAGAGTGAGTAATATTCAAAATTCAGTTTCTAATGGTTGCACTCACCCCATCTCAGGGTTAGGCACATGTGTATAGTGGCTGCCATACTGGATTCAACAATGTAGACCATGCCCAGAATTGTTCTATTGGCAGTGCTGGCCTGGATAGAAAGCACATCTAAATAGTAGATGAGTATGCATTATGGTCTTCCATTTAAGCCCCGTTAATCCAGGGTGTTTTATCAGCTAGTGTTTCTCAGCATTGTTGATTTGAAATAAGAAAAGCACTTACGCTTGACTTGAAAGAAATAGTTTTTACTGAGTGTGGTGTAGGGTGATAGGCCTTTGTGAACCATAAATTTGTTTCCTTTATGGTTCACCAGGGAAGTCTGCTTAATCACAAAGGACCCTGGAAGCCTGTTAATTTCTCTTTCTTTCCGGGTCTTTTCCATTTGGGGGCTCAGCAATAAGAAACAATTTATGGAATAGTTAGAAGGGTTACAGTGAGCTCATTTCAGCCTTGGGTCTCTGTAGAGAGGTGACAGAGTCTCTGTTCAAGACTTAATCAGAGCAGAGATTCTCAGGCACCTAGGTCTGTCCTTAATCGTCTGGTGGTAAGTAATGCTCAGGATTTCGTCTTGGGTCCTGCTTTTGTCAAGTAGAGGAAAAAATATTTTTTCTTTAATTTCCTGAACTTTAAGAGCTTTTAAAGAGGTCAGCACCTCATGATTTTGAGAAATACCAATAAATAAATCATTCTGGTTTAATACTTCCCCAAAAGCAAGCACATGAAATAAAGACATCAGAATTTATTTTTAAAAAAAATTTAACTCACCTTAAAGTTATTTTCATCAACTATTTATGACTTAATATAGTGGCATGCACCTATGGATAGACTCAAAATGAATCCAGAACTTGTTCAAATAATGTAAATTATGGAATGATATGATCAAAATAAAAATCTCCAACACTTAAACAATTTTTCTCAAAACCACTACATTTTCCAGTGATAAAGGTATGCCACCTGAGTTTTAACATAGTGGAGAAAGTATGCTAATTGCAATTTTGTTTTCAATATTCATTAATATATTTGTCTCAATTTAGTTCACAATTGTTTATCTGCTAGGCACTGACCTGAATGATAAGTGTGTAAAATATATGTGTCCTGCAGTGTCGGGGATGCCACCGGGTCCCCGACAACACGAGGAAGCGAGTTCCCTTCTACCTCTGAAGCTGGTGGAGAATGGATGAAAACTCAGGAATCCGGCACAGGTTTTAAAATGCTTTACTTATCACAGGTTCAGGCATATAAATCAGCAATAAGAAAAACCCTGTGCTTAGGATTACCCGGCTTGGGGCCGGAGCGATAGCCCAGCGGGTAGGGCGTTTGCCTTGCACGTGGCCAGCCTGCGCCCGGCCTGGGTTTGATCCCCGGCATCCCATATGGTCCCCGGAGCACCGCCAGGAGTAATTCCTGAGTGCAGAGCCAGGAGTAACCCCTGAGTGTCGCTGGGTGTGACCCAAAAAGGAAAAAAAAGAGATGTGCAGGATTCCTGGCTAGAACCCCAGCCATGTGTAGGCCAAGATGGCAGCCACCACGTGTTAAAGCCCTGTAAGGAGGAGACAAAGACAAGACTCCCAAGAAGAGTGCAAGCCCCAAAAGAGAGCCCCAAAAGAGAGAGAGCAAGAGATGAAGCAGGCTAGTTTTATCCCCTGCAACTCAGACTCCCACTTTTATGGGAAGCAGGTGAGGTCAAATGCCCTCAGGTAATTTCTCCCAGCACCTCACCTAGGCCCTTTTAGATGCTTGAGCCAAGATCTTTTAGATGTCTTGAGCCAAGATCTGCCCGAAATGCCTTTATATGGTAGAGAAGGGGTTTCTGAGATGGCATGCCTCTGTACCAAAGACTATATTAATGCCAGTTAAATATTTCTCCAAGCCTTCACAAGAGTCTCGTCTACTTCACGGTAGTTTTGTATTTTAGTTGCCTTTTGAGTTATCAGGGAGCCATGCTTGCTTGCTTGGAGGCAAACAGCATTTCTCTCTGGGCTAATTACTTAGAGATCCAACATGGCCAGGAAATATGCTGGTAAGAGCTAGCTAGTCCCATGCTGATTGTGGTAGCATGAGAGAATATTTATACCAGCCAGTACAGAATACATGGTCAGATAAACTGCCACATTTAAACTACCCCCTATCTACGAAGTGGCCTGAGGGAGGCAATCCAGGGCAGATGCACAGGCTCTTAGGTGTTCTGAAACACTGCAGAATTTGCTATCTAGTCAAGTGGATTTAGTAAATATGGAAATACATTTAAAATATTATAGCTAGTTGAAATGTGCCAGGTACACACAGAGGCTGTCACTGGAGGTGGTCGCAGAATGCAAAGACTATTAGGATACTGGCTGAGTAGAACTGAAAACAGAGTCATTGCACTACACACCAGGTACCCTGATCAACACAGTCTGTGTTTTCCTCGCTTATGCTGGATCTCCCCAATCCAGATCAATGAAGCCATTGCCTCCTACTCTGAAAGTATTTCAGCACACTCTCGCCTTCTCTAAATTACTCCCAATCATTTCTCTTTTGGTATTTCCACACACTCTAGCGATGTAATCTAAAACTTGTGAAACATCACTTGAATTATACTCAAGACATGTATATAATCATCGTAAGAGATTATGTTCCTTGTTCTTCATTCATCCAACATCTATGTAGATCATGGAATTTTACTCTATGTAAGTACATCTTAAATGCATCCCCCTTAAAAGGTCAAATTTCCATTATTTATTTCTGATTTCTATTTACTTTTTATAAACCAAATTTAAATTTTTTCTGATCTCATGATACATTTCAGCAGGATAATACAGCTCTAAAGGTTATAATTAAAATATTGCACTGGCCCCTGGAGAAAGTCAGATACTAACATTTTATGACTCCAGAAATTAGATGCTGCATGTTATCATTCTTCCCTGTAGAGCCAGACTTTAAAAACATTTTCTTTTTTTTCTAG
Organism: Cryptotis parvus; assembly: GCA_021461705.1. Lineage (NCBI taxonomy): Eukaryota > Metazoa > Chordata > Mammalia > Eulipotyphla > Soricidae > Cryptotis > Cryptotis parvus. Next base: position 142,552 of record JAJIBD010039304.1, on the reverse strand, counting down.
CTTTTATTAAACCTTGGAAACAAATCTAAGTCAAAAAGGAAATAATTTTCAGTGGCTTAATATATGAGAGATTTTATCCTCTCCTAGCAGAAGGACCTCCTCTTTTTCGTCCCTGTGTTTTCCCCAGCAGAAGCTGGTTGGATCATCTAGTTTGCAGAAATGACCAGCAGCTTTCAGAGGATCAGATTTTTACAGTGAGCCATCAGGGACAGTGCAGGAACTGTGACCCCACCCCCACCCCCCGCTTCACAGAGCATCATTTCCTAAGAGCAGACAGCCAGAACATGCCCTGAAACACTTCCCAAGAGGTATCCTCAGCACATCGTTTGAGAAAGTCTGCATCCTGTTTAAGTAATTAATACCTCAATCAAATTTGTGCTGACCTTGTTAGTGTCAGAAAAATTCATTCTTTTCTTCTTGCCATCACCTAAGGCAAATTTATTAATATGATTTTTTAATGTTTTAATGTTGACAACTGAAAAGTAAGGAGTTAGGGAGACTAGGTAGAATGACTTTAAAAACATCCATTCCTTAACTGCCTCCTTTGAAGATGAACTTGGGTAGGTAACTTTTTTTTACCATTTGCAAAACACTGCCTTTCTGGTGTGCATCTGAGCCCTCAGACCTCCGTCCACATCACAGCGCTCCCCTTGTTAAGGAGACTCTGTAACTAGATGGTTTCTGCTTTGCTATTTTAATACAGAAGCCACAAACTGAATTCCTATCCTCCCTCTAAAAGGCACTTCAGGGGCCGGAGTGATAGCCCAGCGGTAGGGCATTTGCCTTGCACGTGGCCGGCCCATGACAGCCCAGGTTCGATCCCAAGCATCCCATATGGTCCCCCAAGCACCGCCAGGAGTGATTCCTGAGTGCAGAGCCAGGAGAAATCCCTGAGCATTGCCAGGTGTGACCTTAAAAAAGCAAAAAAAAAATTAAATAAATAAAAAATAAAGGCCCTTCAAAGCTGTTTAAATTACCCAATAGTGTTAATGAGACCCTGACAAATTCAAGGGCTATAACCTTATCATTCCCATCATTTTTTTTTCTTTTGAGTCACACCCAACGATGTTCAGGGGTTACTCCTGGCTCTGCACTCAGAAATTACTCCTAGTGGACCATATGAGATGCCAAGGATCGAACCTAGGTCTGCCACATGCAAGAAATACCCTCGCCGTTGTGCTACATCTCCAGCCTCCATTGACATTCCTACCTTAATTCTAAGAAGACGCTTAATTTGCCTTACAAATTCATTGAGCCATTCCTACAGTTTTTCTCTAACTGAAGTAAATACCCTGTTACTTACAAATACAAGGCTATATGAATGAGATCTACCTGCCTCATCTCTCTATCTCCAACCATCTCCCTTAGCCTAGACTCCTCAGTGGGTTTTGAACCCACTTAGTTCTTGTCCTTTACACCTTTCCCCCTCAAAAGGCATGACTCTACCTGACATCGGTCCAACGTCTATGTAGAGTCCATTTCTCTGAGGCCTGCACTGACACCCACCTCACATCCTACTTAAAATACTATATGTGCTTCTCCTGGCTCAGATACTCCTATTTTATTCAGCTCCTGTCACCTGACATAACTGACAAAACTTAACTCACCATAAACTTTTTTAAGTTTTCTTTAAGGTGACTTATTTATTCATTGTCCTTCTCTGTTGACCAGGATATGAAATCCTAGAAGATATGTTTTTAGCTCCCTTTGCTTCTAGTTGTACCCCCAGTCCTCAGGATATGGCCTGACACTTACTGAGTGTCACAGAAAAAATCTAATTTGTGAATTAATTAGCAAGTGAACGCATAAGGACTCAGTATAAAGTCTCTATGCACAATGAAAGAGCTGAGAGGGAAAGAAAAGTAACAAGAACAGCTAGATTGTTGTTTTAAACCCTGTAATGAAGAAGTAATGTTGTGGAGGCATTTGGAGAACAAAAAGTTAGGTCCCAAGAAAGGACCACATGGAATTTCTCCTTAGATTTATACTAAAAAATTTTTTTTTCTCAGAATTTTCTCCTTAGAGAGGTTTATCCTCTACTTCTTTATAGTTATATTTCCCTTAATAATTTGTTTTCAAGGTTTTCTCTTCAGTTTCTTTATACCTAGTAGAAATTTCCTCCACACTTGTGTTCAGAAATTTTTCTCCTCTGGTTTTGCTTCCAAGTAGATACTCATCTCAGAATTCGCTTCTGTGATTTATTTTTCTCCTCAGTTTCTTTATTGTGAGTAGACACTTTTCTTGAGAATTTTCTCTCTTCAGAGAGTTTTCTGCTGAGGTCTACTTTACACAAAAGACTTTTATTCAGAAAATATGCCTCTCAGTCTTTTCTCCATAAGGGCCTTTATATCCAAATACACTTTTCCTTAGAATTTGCTCTTGGAAGATTTTCTCCTCAGGTTCTTTATTATGCATACATTTTTTATTCAGAATTTGCTCCTTCCAGCTTTTTTTTCTGTTTTATTTTTATACCAAATAGATATTTTTTTCAAAGTTTTGCTCCTTTTGGACTTTCCCCCTCAAGTTCTTTACCCCAAAAAAGATATTTTTCCCGATTTTGTCAGTGTTTGTTCTGTTTTTTTAGTTATTCCTCCATACTAATTTCTCTTGAATTTTCTGCTCAGCTCCCAAGTTCATTTATACCCAATAATCATTTTCCTCAGAACTTTACTCAGATGGTTTTCTACTTTTTTGGTAATACCCAAAAGAATTTTTTCTCAGAGTTGGATCCTTGGAATCTTTCTGCTCGTTTTGTCTAACTACATTATATTATTTTTCTGAGATCTCTTTATCTCAGGGATTATTTTTCCTATTTATACCAAAAATATTTTTCTCTTCAGAATGTTTTACTTTGAGCTATTATTCCCAGTAAACATTTCTAGAATTAAATTTAAAGAGCTATAGCTTAATATTTTGAGACTCTGTTGTGCCATTTTAATTTTGAGATATTTATAAAGAAGATAATCAGTACTTTAAAAGCTAGAATATTTTCTTCTTGGTTGTATTCATAGTACATGCAAATATAATTGTGCTGGCCAAAAAACAATTCAAATTAGAAATAGCTCATTAAGTTGCAAAATGGTGTTTCATTCTGTTTTGGAAGGAATATTTTATTGAAATTTTTTTAGAAATCATAGAACAGTAGAACCATTGACTAATTCTGAAATAATAGGAAGTAGTAATTTACTGCTGAATAATGAAATATGATGTACCTCATCCAAGTTTTATATGTGTTGAGAATATAATTTTAAGATTAGTTAGTGAATAGCTCTTTGGCACTAGGCATATTACGCTTTATGGATCTATGGTTGTATTGGTAACCTCAAAGCTAATGAAATGTAGAAATCCTATATAGTGACAGTGTACCCTAATTTTTGAAATCAGTTGCTGCTCAGTCAGGCCTTCATTTGTGCGACTTTAATTCAATGACCATAGTATCACAAATTTGTGATGAGATTAGTAATGAAAGGATCCCAAAACATGAATGCAGGAAAAATCCTGATCGGTGGCCTAGCGTTTCCAACTGTTGTGTTTCTGTGTGTGTGCCTGTGTGTGCGCATGCACACACGTGTGCGTGTTTCCATGCTTACTCAAGCGTATGTCTGTGCATTATAGTCAGCGCTTCTTTATTCCCACTCCTCTCCTGGTAATCAATGACACTGTTCTTGGCTTCCTTCAGCTTTTTCTGCCTGTGAGATCAAAGTCATATTGCACATTTTTGGTAGCTCTGAATATATCCTTGGCAATATGTATGAATAATATAGTTATGAATAATATACAAGACATACTCACAATTCAAAATGAATGTTGTATCTTCAAGACTGCCTTTGTTTGGGGTTTTAGAAAAACTAGAAGGTTTTCTAACAGTTAAAGAAAATATTTTCTTTATGGCTATCTTTTGAATTATAAAATATTGTGTTAAAATCTACAACAAATGCAATTTTATGGATTTCAGAGCCTTGAGTAGTCTTTCTAAATTTCAGATTTAATGTGCTCATGCAAGAGACCAAATCAAAAGATACGAGATTTGTCAGCTTGTAGTTAAGACCTTTTGTTTATAAGCTCTGATTTTCATCTTAAATAATTCCATTCCAGGATTCCACTTCAATGTAATAAAAGATTGAATTTTAGTGAACAATATTTTTTCTTCAAGTGTCAAAGTTAGGTTTATAATGGGAAACAAACCTTTTTGAATTGGTTGTATACATTCTCAATCTAAACATTGAATTTGTGTATTTTTTTGTTTTATGATTTCCTTTCTAACATCAACATTTTAAGAAGTAAAATCCTCTGGAGACACTTGGGAAAATGGAATCATAGACAATGATAAACCCGAGTCTTTTCACTCAGATCTCCTATCACCACCACTTCCAAATTCTGCCTCTTTTTAGAATTAACATTTACTTCCCAAACAATTTACCCAAGTAAGGAAATGATTAAATATGTTTATATGCTGAGGGAACGGACCAGTGCAGAGCAGGAGGCTCTGATACGGATGCAGGGATAATTGATTGAGAATGATCCCTAAGGGCAGAGAGAAGGATGGATTTCAGTCTAGTGGGCGCGTTCGCCTGCTACAGAAGACCTCTCCTGCCTCTAATAGAGGCCCACATGGGTTTGTATCAATGAGAGACATGATGGCAAGAGAATTTACACCTGATCGCATGTACGTTTTCTGAAAAATCTAAAATAGGAAGAAAATTCCATAGAAGGAGTGAGATATGTCAGGACAGTGTCTCATGGCACAGATGCATCAGAGAGCAAGCTAATTGAGAAGTTAGCTGAGGATGTCCAGAAGGAATGCATAAAGTGGTATTGCACAGTGCACTGTCAACTTCCTCAAACTGATTGTATGCAGAACTATAATCCACATTATATTATGGGCCTTCCTGTGCAGACTCATAATTCAGAGACAGATATTCTCTGAGTGCTCCTAAATGTTATATTTGAGGTAGGAGCATGCCAAAATACATATGTGCTCAAAGAGCACACCTGCCAGTGCTCAGAGGACTATGTGAGATGCCAGGAATAAAACCCAAGTCGGCTGCATGCAAAGCAAGCACCCTACCTGCTATACTATCTGTCCAACCACGTTTCTTTAATTGAATCACTGTGAAATATACAGTTACGAAGTTGTTCATGATTGTCAAACAATGTTCCATCACCCATCCCTTCACCGGTGCACATTTCCCACCACCAATGTCCCCAGTTCCCAGTTTCCCTCCTGCCCTTCCCCCACCTTCCCAAACAGCCCCTGCAGCCTGCCTCTATAGCAGCGCTTCTCTCTCTCTCTCTCTCTCTCTCTCTCTCTCTCTCTCTCTCTCTCTCTCTCTCTCTCTCTCTCTCTCTTGCTCTCTCTCATTTTTATTTTAGGCGCTGTTTGCAATACTGTTACTGAAAGGGTATTATACATTCATACATATCACTTTATCTTCTTTCAGCACTCAGTTATTTTCCAGAGTGATGATTTCCAACTGTCAATGTCATGGTGGCCCCTCTTCTGTCCTAACTGCACCCTCCCCCTCCCCTTTGTGGCAAACTTCCTACCATGGACCAGTCCTCGTGGCTCTCCAGCCCAAAGTTTTAACTAAAAAATATGCATGACAAATTCTTCCTCCAATGACCATGCTACTCTATTAAATGCCACAATGAATGAAGATTCTGATTAACTGAAAGGCCACACAATTAAAATTATATAGCCCTTTGTTAAGTATAATGAAATACTTTTTATTTGGCTTATTTTCGTGTTTGGAACCCCACCCAGCATTGTGGGTTCACTCCTGGCTTTGCTCAGGGATCACTCCTGACTGACTGAAAGTACCATATGGGGTGCCAGAGATAGAACCCAAGTCCACTGCATGCAAGACAAGGGCCCAACCCCACTCTACTATCTCTCCAGCCCCTGAAATACAGAGCAGCTTTTGTTTTTGCAAGAAACAATTCTTTGCAGTAATTTTTGGAAGAGTTGGAAGAAAATAATTTTAAAATATATGTGCATGTCAGAATTATAGTTGTATTCTTTTTCTGTCCTTTTCCACATATACCAAGCTGTGCCCTCTTCCAAATAAACTCCACAGAATTCCATCATGGGCTTTGTGGTTAAAAATAAAACTGCTAAATCTCAAAACTGCTATATTTCTCCTTAACTATTCCCGTTCTTCCTAAGCATTGTATTTTGCCCCTCCCCACCCCTCCCCTGCCCAGTATCATCATTGCCCCAAACACTGACAGTATCTCATTTGTTTGTGGTATATAGGAGGTGCCACAGTTAGCCTTGACACTTCCGCAGTCACTTGTAAACACGATTTTGTGCAGGTCTCTTCACCGCATTTCATAAGAGAAAGAATAGAACAGAACATCTCTTTGTGAAGCTCTTCAGTTTTTTGGGGTTTTTTTTCAAGTTCCTCCTAGTGGAGCTTTGCAGAAGTCGTGCAGTATGTCGTTTGCTGAGGAGTAGCATTGCATTTTAGCTGCTTTGCAGGAATTTTAACTGCTTTGCAGGTATTTGAGGAAACCAATGAAGTGGAACAGCGAAGATTCTTTCATAAAGGAAAACTCATAAGCCTTTTGCATGTGCTTAATGACATTCAAAAGATAATGAGAAGATCCATTGTATACTTCCACCTGAAAATTTTCATTTTCCTTGATGTACAAAACAGCTGCTATTTCAGTAGGGCAGAGAACCTTAGCAAGTAGGAACAATTTAATCACTCATTTAAGCTTGAAGCCATTACCATATTATGTTAATTGAATTGTTTCTCTCTTTTTTTTAAGGGACCACTGGGGCCTCCTGGACAAAAGGTAGAGTCGCTATGCCCAATGCCGAACAACTAGTCTGAGAGGGGACAGACTCAGCTACGACTAGCTATACTGGAACTGTCTGCTTTCTACATTCTGCTTTCTAAAAATACAATCATATAATGTGAGCCATTCATGTCTAACCCACTCCCTTATAGCAAAGCCAATAAATCCACAGCAGACTCTTTTAAGCTGTCTGCCAAACGTGTAAGTAATCGAATTTTTAATGCAAATACTGGTAAAGCATTTGTGACCAAAACTTAGAATGGGAAGGGTCCCAGGACACTCCAAATTAAATGTGTGGCCTTGCAGTAGTTTATGATGCCAAAGACTCTCAAATTCGTGAGAACAGAGACTGTCCTTGCTGGGATTACTGTGTCTCAGTGACTCTCTGTATCTCAGTGACTCTCCTTGGGCTTAGGGAACCTGAAGGTAACTTTCTGATTGCCTTTGCGGTGTTACCCACAGTCCTCAAAGTTGACCATTAGATTCCGGGAGAGGATCTAGCACTGCTAAACCTGCATCGTTGACACAGTAGCAGTGAATGTATCCCTAGCCGGTAGATGGCCATTGGCCAATGAAATATCACTGTCCCCATCCCTATTCTACCTTTTTGTCCCACAAGGGGGACAAAGGGATTTCTAACCTACAGGAAACTAAATACAATTGTATTGTAACAGGTGGAAAAGTTATTATCTTTATCTTTGGAATCCATCAAAGAGAGAGACTTTTTAATCCCAAAGCACTGGGCATGTGGCATCTGTTGAAACCTAATCCTACAAAGTAAAAGCCAAAGAGTTGGGACAACTTGTGTATAGGAACACTTTGTCCTGAGCAATAATGTCTCTATTAAGCATGGTGTGAAATTGTAAAGCTACCCTAATCCACATGCAACCTGGATAAACTTACTGCCTCAGGCTTCAGGAAGTCTGTTAATGACCCACTCAGTATAATCACAGAAAGCTCTAAGGAACTTAGCTTGAAGGAATTCAATTTCTTTTGCATATAATGACTATATGTTTAATGAACTTTATTTTTAGAGAAGTTTTAGGCACATAATTACTTTCTTAGAAAACTTGTTTCCATTATTAATGAAGAAATTCAATATCATACATCTACCAAGAAAAAATCTGTTTTTTAGTGTTAGACAAAGAAGAGGATTTTTTTTTTTTGCTTTAAAATGGCTTCTCCAGCGCCTGAGAATGGAGGGGAAATGACATCACAGTTTGAAAACATTTGTTAGTGTTTCTGTATCCAGTTAAATGTCATCAATTCTGTCAGATTTCTTATTCTCAGCTCCTTACACCAACATCTATGTATGATCAGTCTAGTTGATGTGTGCAGCTAAATACGTGATCATTCATGCACACACACACAATCTTATGTATAAAAGTTATGTTGTGTTTAATCAGTTGTTAACATTTGTTGCCTTTTCTGTATTGAAAGATAGATACACCCTAAATAAACATGCTGAATGCAAGGGAAAAAAGTGCATAAGGCAAACAATTTGGTATACAACCATGGGGGCTCTTTCTTATTTGACAAATAGCAGGGGAAATGGTTATTATTTTAAGTACCTTTTGTTTTGTCATTTAAATATAAAAATGTCTTAAAAATTATTTCAATATGCTTCATTTTCTATTTTGTCTCCTTAGGGTTCTATTGGAGCACCTGGAATTCCAGGGTGAATGGGCAAAAGGTGAGTTCTAAAGAGCAAAGTATTTCTAATTAATTGAAGAGGATTGAAATAAAAATGATCCCAGTTAGTAACGTCAATATTGAGTTTGAGTTTATAAAAAACAGCACAGATACTTTTGAATGTGGGGAAATCGTGCAGTTTTATTTTTTCATTTTCAAAGATGCCTTAAATAAGAGCCCTTAGAAAAAATTTTATTTTGATTTGATGATATGAATATGGTGCAACCAGATCATTCTCAAAATCATGCATGGAGTAGGGCGATGGTATGTTTAACTAGATGTAGTCATGCAGGGGAATTGATTGGAATCTTCTGAACCAAACTTTTTTTTATATCAAGAAAAATTAGAAATTAAATGGACCAAGTAAATGGATAAGGCACTTTTATCGTGTTGTCAATAACAGCAAGAGAAAAAATAAGTTTTAAAAAAAACACAGACATATCTCTCTGTATTGGTGTCCATTTATTTCTATAACACTCTTGCTAGTTGGACAGAGCGACTAGCATTACTGCAGGGGGTCAGCTAGCCTGTTTCTCAGACGCTGCTGACTCTTCCATTTGGATCCTCTGCAGAGATCAGGAAAGCCGCTGTGGCGGCTGACAAAACCCACAGCCTGTAGCTGCGCCAGACTGCCAGGAGCCAGGAGGCCAAGCTAGGGACTTTGCTTCCCTTAGATCTTTGGGACCAGCTTTTGAAATGCTGTCACCCAATGCTTTCAATCCAGGCACCCTGAACTGAGTTCTGAAATCATCGAGGAACCCAACCCTTACAGGCAAAACCAACCCCTGAGCTGTTCCATCTTAACCATCTTCTTTCTTAAGTGTGACAGATATTTGCAGCTCAAAACCTACTGAATACTGAAGCAGGAGCTGGCACGGAGAGCCATGTGGGTCTGGGCAGCTTTGGCCTTTTCTGGTCTCAGTTTCCCCACCTAGTAAAAGAGAGAAAATAAAGTTCCTACCCAGTAAATCCCAAAGGGAGGACAACTGAGTTTAAAAGGCTTAAAAGTGGAGCCAGAGAGAGAGTGCAGGAGTGGCAGTGCTTTGCTTGCCAATGACCAGCTGGCGTGTGATTCCCTAAGCTCCACCAGAAGTGAACCCTGACTACAGAGCCAAGAGTAAGACCTGAGCACTGTTGAGTGTGGGTCCCCTTTGTAAAAAAGACTAAATTTTAAATCACTCTGAAAGTGTGCCATATTTTGCTAGTGAAGCTGGAGATTTCATTCATCTGTCTCAAAAGAGGTTCTCTGTTTCCACTCAACTCCCAGGCAAGTGAAATTAATGTTCTCAGCCATAAGCATCCTTTGGTCTACAAACCAGACTCAGCTCCATGCTCACTGGTCACTGCCTGGGTGGGGCTGCTTTCCCTTAGCAAAATGCTTATCGAATTGCTTCATAAATCCTGGTTAAGACAGAAAGTTGACTTTCTGCTTAGAATGCTGCAGACTACGGAGGGAAACATGAGCAAGACAGTTGAAAGGATATGTAATCTAAGATGAATTAGATGAATTTGCAAGTTATTCATGTAGATGAATTTGCAAATTATTCATGAAGATAGTATTTGGAAAAGACAAAATATAGATATAGCATGACCCTGGAATAAACCAAAACTTGCCTGTCTAGGGTTAACACTTTGCTGTTACTTTTTCTTTTCTTTTTCCAACTTTGAGACAATCATGAACATTTACAGGAACCTTTTTCCCTGAAACAAAACAACGTTAAAACTGTCACATCTATGCTTATAAAGACTTCGTGTTCTTAGTTTTTGCAAATGAAACATGCAATTACCTTAGCAAGAAGAGGAATGTGACATTTTCTTGTCCTAGTCACCCGGTTTAAATATATTTTAAGCAAATAGACAGCTCATATTTGCAGTTTTATATCTTATTACAATCTTTGTGGAATTTTAAAATTGTTTTCTTAAATTTAAAGAGCTTAAATGATCTTATGCCTCTATGAAGATACAGCAAAAATGTCACGTAAGATAGTTTTTCCTGGGGTCAAAGCGATATTCCAGCGGGTATAGTGTTTGCCTTGCAAGTGGCTGACCTAGGTTCAATCCTCAGCATCCCATATAGTCCCCTGAGCACCTCCAGAATTAATTCCTGAGTGCAGAGCCAGGAGCATTGTTAGGTGTGACCCAAAAAAAAAAAAAAGATAGTTTTCCTACTCCGTAGAACTTACCCTAAAACTTTGTGTATCCTAGTCATTATCTAACACTTGTAATATTTTAGTGAAATTAATGCTCTTGACCATGGTATCCTTTGGTCCACAAACTAAACCCAGCTCTGTCCTCACTGGCCTGTGCCATCTTTAGGATGATAAAATGCAAAATAGCTTGAGTCTCCACTAAGCCAGCATTTCGACAATGAAAATTCAGCTGGAACTAGAATAATAATTTTATACTGCGGAGCATCTGAAATATGTCTTAGATGTCTAGAATTTGTTTTTTTGAAAACTTTCTAATGGCATCATAATTTTTAAAAAGCATCTCAATACACTTAAACTGTCTTGACAAAGCATTCTTTTCCACAGTACAATTTCATTTTCTCCAAAGAAGTAGAGTTGGTGTTTAGAAAATAGTTTCAGACAATGGTTACAGATAGGCATAATTTCTAAACCATCCAAAAATGTCAGATAGCAACTAGAAATTAAAAAGATTTTTGCTTACCAAAAAAAGAGTGAACTATTCTAAGAATATGTTTTGCTTTCCATTAGATCCTTCTCTGTCCTTTCAGACTGATATCCTGTTTAGTATTTTTGGCCAGTAAATTTGGTGCTGCCTGTTCTTAAAACCTGTCTACCTTTCCATTTTGGTCACCTGATTGCTAATATGCATTACTAAAAACTGTTATGCTTTTTTAGTTCTTCAGTTATACTAGGAAAAATTACTTTTGTAGTGCTAACATAACCTTTTTGTGGCCTTTTAACTTGATCATGCAAGAGTTTGTGAGCACCTTCAATGAAAAGGCAGAAATACCTGGGTTTAGAACCGAGAATTCATACCTTCTGTTCCTTGTTTGGGAAAGGTTGTTACACATCTATAAGGTTCAGAGCTCATTATAAATATAGAATTTTCAGTATTAACTAGGTAACTAGAGTGAGTGCTTTGTAATAGGTGTTCAATAAATGTTATCAAGTGTCTAAAATATGCTGAAACTTTCATAAGAGTTTTCATGGTGAGCCCAAGAGTACCTTCCAATCAGAAGCAGGAGCCAGGAGATTTCATGATAAGAAGAAAACAGACATGCACAATGACAGGTGGAGGAAGCATGTTTCTCTGTGCCCTGACTTTGCTCCCTGTCCCCTGCCCCATGTTGAATGGTGGCCATGTAAACGTGATCAATGTGGAAGCAAGAAATATCTCCTCTTCAGGCTACAAGACTATTACGACTTCAAATGTTGCTTAGATACTGGGGCCGCTCACTCCCTGCTCGTCTGTCTCCTGTGCATCCTTTTGAAAATTCCTTTTTCTCTCTGAGCCCAAGAGGCTTTCATTTGTTAAATGAGAAATGGGTCATATTCATTTTTTCTAAATCCCTGTGCTATATCAGTGCCCTACCTCTGTCATTCTAACAAACTTCTAGACTCCTCTGTTCCCAATTACAGAAACCATTGTTTCCATAGCTTGGGCCTGTTTCCAAGTGTTAGGACAGATTTGATTGTTTCCCTCTTCTCCTGCTAATTGTCTTGTACACAGAAACTAATTGTCATTGGATAGATTTTGTTAGTTTAAAGGTACAATTAGTACTTTATCTGTCCTCTACAATTCAATTGACTCTTTCCATCTTTTTTCCTCCTTCTATTTCTCTCTCACACACACACATACACACAATCAAATGTGCAGAGCTTAATATGTTAATGTCAGTTAAGCCTTATGTCCCTTGAGAACTGGGAACTTTTAAAAATAATTTGGAATAGACCCATGTTTTAAATGGAAGAATCCTTTGACAAAATTCACTCCAGCATTTCTTTGCATGTTTGTATATGAGCACTTTAACAATGTGAATGCTTACAAGATCAAATTAGAACTCTGCATTGTTCTACGTTTCCCACCTCTTGGTATTAACTGGCATCTGTAGAACAGCCACTATGCATTCTGCATCAGACAGTCCCATTATGTGCAAAGGACAGAACGGGAGCTGAAACAGAGGACAGATAATATTAGATATAGGATTTGGGGCACCAGAGAGATCACTCAAAGAGTAAAAACACATGCAGGAGGCCTGGGTTGATCCCCAGCACTACAGAGTTTCCTGAGCACCAGCAGGATTGACACCCCACAACTCTAGTATAGAGCCCAGAGTAGCCCCTGAGCACCACTGAGTTTGGCCCAAAAATAAAGGACAAAAAGAAACAGTAGCAGCCTGACTTGTGCGGTGCTTCGTTCTCATCCTTTAGCAGACAGAGCTAAAGATTTTCAGGATGAAAAGCCAATTATTGTGTCTAAGCCAAAAACCTGAAGTGTTCTAAGACCCCGGAGTCACAGGAATTGTTTCCAAAGCAAAAAAGATCAATATTAAATGGCCTTTTTTGTATGTTTTTCAAGAGTTTTCTAGAATGTATTGCTTTGAAGACTTCAAAATATATTATAAATTAAAAATTGATGTTAGTGTATCTGTGAATCTATCCCAGATAGCTGCAATTTTAAGACACATTAAATTTTAATTAGCTTATAGTTATGGTATTTAGAGTTCCTTTTCATCTCATATCCATGGATGGACACAGCTCTTCCCTGACATTAATCTTCACAGAGTACTTCTTATGGCATTTTTATTGTAAGCATATTTAGAGAGCAAATAAATTGAAGTTCTTGGACTTCCAAAGGTCAAATCCATGCAGTGGGCTGTACAATGAACTCATTACTTCCTGTCCCTGATTCACACACTGAACACACTCTTTTCCTTTTCTCTGTTGTTTCCTTTGCCAATTTTACTGTAGCAGAATTTACTCAGTAAATCCTCATCAAACTGTCCAGTGTGAGAGTTTCATAATAGACGTTTCAAATAAATGAAGTGGCTGATTTCTGATAACAGATTCACTAATAGTTCAGCAAAAGTGTCTTGCAATGAATCAAACTTTTGTGGGTTGAAAACTATTTCCATTGATTTGGTATGTAGTTTAGTAAATCACTTGCCTTGCATATATATGAAACAACCACCACACACCCACGACAGCTAAGAATTAATTTTGTTATTTTTCTCTCTTTTAAAGCTAGGATTTTGTGTACACTAGATTACAAAGAAAATATGAGTGATTTCTCTCTAGTAACTATAAAGATCACCCGCTCGAGCAAATCAATGAATAACGGGATGTCAAGTGATCAAGTGATCAAGTGAACTATAATGATAGGATGAACTTTTTTCATCTTGAAGAAATATCCTATATGATTATTCTAAAAGAGATTTTTTTTTCTTCAGTTTTACTTTAGTAACAAAATATATTCCTTATGTATTCAATTCCTTTAAAGAAGAATAAAATGTTGAAAGAGGTAGCTTATTGCTGACTTGAAATAAAACGATAATAAGGGTTTTGTAAAGCCTTTCTTTACAAAAAGAAAGGCTTTTTTGTAAAAGCCTGGGCTTCCTTTAGCCCTGTTGCAATAAATTTTGATGCCAGTTGTCACTCAACTAAATGTCAGTATTGGGAGCAGGGAGGACTGTCAAGAGAAGGATGGGAGGTCAAGACAGGAAGGTGCTTACAACATATTGTAAAACAAATAGCCAAGCCATTGTTTGAATAAATTATGACATCAGTGAGTCCATTTACTTTTTCATTTTAATTAAAAAAGACACTATCTTATAGATGAGATTATGAAGCTATTCATTTGGGCCAGAGTGATAGTACAGCAGGTAGTGTACATGCCTTTCACATGGCAAGGCCAGGTTTGACCCCAGCAACCATGCATGGTCCCCCAGCTCTGCTGGGAGTGATCACTGAGCACAGATTCAGGAGTAAGCCCTCAGTACCACCAGATGTGGATCCCCTCGCCCTCCAAAAAGGAAAGAGATTTTAAAGGTCCGAATAAATTGTACCCATAACATGGGAAATAACCTTTTTTTACAATAAAATCTTTTTTTAAGTATTTTATTATACCACCGTGAGATATACAAATAAAAAGATATACAATTAAAAAGTTCATGTTTGGGGCCGGAGCGATAGCCCAGCGGGTAGGGCGTTTGCCTTGCACGCGGCCGGCCTGTGCCGGCCTGGGTTCGATCCCCGGCATCCCATATGGTCCCCGAGCACCGCCAGGAGTGATTCCTGAGTGCAGAGCCAGGAGTAACCCCTGAGCATTGCCGGTTGTGACCAAAAAAAAAAAAAAAAAAAAAAAAAAAAAGTTCATGTTTGGGTTTTGGTCATACAGTGTTCCAGCACCAAAAAAAAAAAAAAAAAAGAATAAAGGGGATCCAAAAAAAAAAAAAAAAATCTTTTTTTTTAATTTTTTTATTATACCACCATGAATCATACAATTACAAAGGTGTTCATAATCGGTTCTTGGTAATAAAGTATTCCAGCACCCATCCCTCCACCAGTGCCCCATTTCCACCACCAATGTACCCCTCCCCCTCCCGCCCCCGGCCGCCTTAATAGCAGGTACCCCAGTTTCCTCTCTTTTTCTCTCTATCTCTCTCTCTGTCTCTGCATCTCTCTCCCTCTTATTTTACACATTGTGGCTAGCCCTGCAGATATTTAGAGTTTATCACTTAAGTCTCTTTGTGTATATTCAGTGGTGAGTTTTAGTCTGCCATTACCATTTCCCATATTTAGTAAAACACTGGTATCTATTTATATCCTATTAATGAATGCAGTCATTCTAAATCTGTCCTTTTCCTTCTGACTAATTTCACTCAGCATGATAGTCTCCATTTCCATCCATTTGCAGGTAAATTTCATAATTTCATCTTTTCTGACAGCCGCATAGTATTCCATAGTGTAGATGAACCACAGTTTCTTTAGCCAGTCCTCTGTTCTCAGGCATTTAGGTTGTTTCCAGATTCTAGCTATAGTGAATAGCGCAGAGATGAATAAAGAAGTACAGATAGTGTTTCTGCTATGTGTTTTTCGGTCTCTAGGGTATATTCCCAGGATTGTATTCACTGATTTGCTTACCAATTCCTTAGTCATTCATTCAACAAAGATTTCTTCAGTCCTTACTTCTTAGTACCAGTACCAGCAGCTGGCTTGTACCCCTGGGAGGTGGGGGTGTGGAGTTGGGGGAAGTGGGGAAGTAACATTCCATGAACAGTAATTCTCAAAGTTTGTACAGTCATGAAGCTGGCAAGTATGAGGCAGAGAAGCACAGGGCAGCCTGAATTGGTGTGAAGGTCACAGAGTGGTTCTCTGTCACAGAAGAGGTTCCTATAGTGGAATTACACAGAGTGGTTGGCAGAGGGAAAAGGAAGAAATCTTTAAATTGTGAGGCTTACAAATTGGTTGGCAGCCACCATGGTCTTAGAATTCTGTTTCTCAGATACCCTATTATACCACTAGAGGGTTTTTCATACATCATGGACTACTTTTCTCTGAATTTAGGATGATTGAAATAATCCATTTATTCCATGAAGTCTGCCCATATACCATTAGATGTGATCTCTATATGGCATGCTTGGGCTTGTATTTTGAAAAATAATGCTGCTGTCAGACTAGAGAAAGTATAGTATGAGAGTTAAGGTGCTGTTCTTACATGCAGCCAACCTGGATTCAATCCTTGATCCCTGCCAGGAGTGATCCTAGAGCTCAGAGTCAGGAGTAAACAATGAGCAATGCTGAGTATGGTTCCAAAGACAAAATTAATAATATATCGCTGCCCTGAGCCAGGGATATAGCTCAGTGGTAGATCCCTAGCACCCGGTGGTCTCTGAACAACATCAGGTGTGGTCTATATACAATTAAAGAATGTAATAATAAGGTTGCCTGAAATAACTGTGATACCTGAAATAAAATAACTTTGATAATAAAAATTGTTACCATCTACCAGTTCCTTCCATTTGGCTCCACATCACATTACCAAAGGACAGTAACTGTGACAAAGGTGACAAAAACTGAAATAGCCTCAGTGAGGGGATAAGGAGAGATTTATCTTTCAGGCTGTCTCTTGTGCTCTCTGCCCCAGGAAGACAGGAGGTGGGAACAGCACCTATGACCTCACGCATTTGTTCCCCAGAAGCCCTCTGCTGGCCTTTGCCTAGATGTTGGGAGCAGATTAACTTGTAATAGTGCTTAGGAACGTGCTGTTACTTCCATTCTGTTACTGAAGAAACTGAGGCACAGACAGTGTGCAGGCAAGTTGTTTCTTACTGACATGGGCGCAAACTGAGCAATGCTTCAGTTGGTGATTTCAGATTTGTATATACCCTCTTGAGTGTCACTAGCCACCTCTCGCCCTGCCTCCTCAATGATAGCCTGTGTCACCAGTGGTCCAGGTAGAGCCCGTGACCTCCTATCCACAAGGGTATTCTTAAGCACTTGGCCTTTGTGGGCGACTTCAGCAACCCAACCAGCTAGGCTATTCCTGTTGAGAGGTGTTAATATTCAGAATTCAACCATGTTTGACTGACTATGGACTAGTTACTACTTTCTCTGGGCCTTCCTTTTGTCTTTCATCAAATGAGAACTTTTTTAATATTTACCTCAGAGTTCATGTCAGAAAAAAACAAAGGGACGGGAGAAAACTTAAATGGTCCAAGTGTGGGAGGCCCAGTTTCAATCCCCACCACTGCATGGTCCCCTGAACAGTACAAGGAGCAAACCCTGAGCACAGTTTGGGAGTAGCCCCTGAGCACCACTGGATTTACACCACCCCACCCCAAAAAGGAAAGATAAAGGAAATAATATAGCATCTTATTGAATTATGTGGCCTACTGCCCCCTCTGAATTAGAGCTTTAATCATCCCACAACTCAACAATGTCCTGGGTGTGTTGGCAAGGACTGTTCTTTCCGTCCCTCTTTACTGATTATTAGAGGTTTTCCAGTTGAGCATTTAGCGTTTCTATTAATAACTAGGTGTATTATCTTCTGATTGGAAAGGATAATTTATTATTAAATATATATTTTTGTGATTAAGAACGATACTACAAGGGCCGTGGTGATGGTCCAGCGTTTGCCTTGCATGCGGCTGGCCTGTGCTGGCCCAGGTTCCATCCCGGCATCACATATGGTCCCCTGAGCACCGCCAGGAGTAATTCCCTGAGTGCAGAGCCAAGAGAAACCCCTGATCATTGCCGGGTGTGACCCCCCAAAAATAATAATAAAGAACGATACTACAGGCAGTGAGAAATAAGTGGATCTGGGGTAATGAGAAGTACTCCTGAGCACTGGTACAGGATGTGGGGGAATTCACAGTCTTCACATTTTCAGGATGTGCTCAAGGCAGATACTTCTCTTTTATCTAAGAGCTATCCAAATAGAATCAACTGTTCTCTTTTTATTTGTTGTTTTGAGACTTCTACATCGTCAGCTATCTCTTATCATAAGCAATCTCTTAGCATTTACATTTGGGGGTTCAAATTATATTCTGTAGTGTTTCTGTCTACATCCTCAGTACAGAAACTGAACTCAAACATGTTTTTTAAATTAAGCTAATGTTGATTTAAAGCACTATATGTGTTTTGAGCACAAGGTCACACTTCCTCAAAACATGTGTTTCCACACTACCCCTCCACCAAATATAAATGTTGTTCATGGATTGCCTTCCTCTATCTCCCCCAGCCCCTGTGGGGACTGCAATCATAAACTATGGGTTTGTTTTGTTTGGACTCCACCCCTACCCCCTTGCTTTGACTCTCTGTAACCCACACCTCAGTGAGATCTTCTAATATTTGTCTTTCCTCCTCTGACCCCCTTCACTTAGCATGCCCTGTCTTGCTCAATCCAGATTGTAGCAAATAGCGAGAATGCATCCTTATTGATAGCTGAGTAATATTCCCCACACCTTCTTAATCCACCTTCTGCTGATGGGTCAGGGAAAAGGCCCCCACAAACAACATTTGAGGGCAACCTCTTCACCATCCCTGCCAACTTCAGCTTGAGAACTGGGCACCAGCACGAAGCTGCCACAAGGGAGAGTGTCTCTACTGCTCAACACCCTGTTCCATCACAGCTGCTCCAAACTGCTCCCAGTTCTCCTCTTGTTCGGATGAGTTATCTCTAAAAAATTTAGCACTTGCAGCACTTTGACAAGGAGATCATAAAATTATATTATGCTAAAAACATAAGATGCTTACTGATTTTCAGTTTCCCCTGCCAGAATGGAAATGACAATGATGAGGTCCTTGGGAGCAACGAACTACCCAGAAACCTGTTTCCCTTTCCCACTCAATTTCTTAACAAAACTGTGTCCCTTTAAGTATTCGTTCCAGTTGCCTCTGGATAGCGGTACCTGAACTAATTGTAAAAGCCTTGAATAGTGTTTTCCATTAGGATTGTACAGAATATTTAGCTTTTTAAAGAAAGAAAGAAAAGAATGCAGCAATCCATACTTTAAAAAAATCAATTGAGCCTATTTTTAGCTTATATATACAAATTGTCATTTGGGAGCAATAGACTCAGATCTGCCTTAGAATTTAAAGTGTAGTAGCGAAACCCCTGGGTCTACCTATATTAGAGATGTCAGCTGCTGTTTCTCTTACTTTCTATCTCTGAACTGTGTTCTACTCATGAATGTGAAGTGCATTCAGATCAGTAGACAGATTTTCCAGCAGTAGAATCAGCTCTAAACATGCACACGTGTGTGTGCGTGCACACACACACCACCCCCTCTTTGCAGACGGTTTGGGTTACACCCAGTGTTGCCAGCAGTACTCCTAACTCTGTGCTCAGGGTACAGTACTACCCTGGCAGTGCTAGGGAACCATATAGTGTCATGTATCAAACCCAGGCTTCCTGTATGCAAAACATGCTTACAACCCTTTGATTCCTCTCTCTGGCCCCATCTGTGTATTTTTTGACCTTTACTTTTTGGATATATTTTCTGCACATGTACACACTTTTACCATATTATCTAATGATATATATCATTGTAACTTTGCTCAAAAAATAACATCAGGGGGCGGAGCGATAGCCCAGCGGGTAGGGCGTTTGCCTTGCACTGCGGCTGGCCTGTGCCAGCCGGGTTCGATCCCGGCATCCCACATGGTCCCCCGAGCACCGCCAGGAGTAATTCCTGAGTGCAGAGCCAGGAGAAACCCCTGAGCATTGCCGGGTGTGACCCAAAAGAAAAAAAAGCAAAAAAAAAAATAACATCATACTAATATTTTCTTTTCATATACCATAAAATAATTATATATGATATGACTTGTCACTTGCATCATTTGTCTTCCCCTTGATCATCAATTTGCTCGAGCAGGCACCAGTAACATCTCCATACATCCTGTCACATGCTAGTGTAGCCCAAGGACATTTGCTCACTTCAGGATCACAAAGAGCCTCAAACCATTCCATCAGGTCATGGGAATGAGGTCTATAATTGTTACTGGTTTTTGGCATATCAAATACAACACAGGTAGCTTGCCAGGCTCTGCCGTTATATGATATATATGATATTACATGTTTTGTTATTCAAGACATTCTTTGACTTTATTTTTTCCTTTGTAAAAAATGACCTTTATTTTTTCCTTTATTATACCACCATGACATATACAATTACAAATATGTTCATGTTTGGGTTTCAGTCATACAGTGTTCCAGCACCCATCCCTCCACCAGCGCATCCTTTGACTTTGATTTATTGTGCATTCTTCATGAAATACAAGAAAATGATGCAAAAAAGAGTCATGTGACTGCCCCAATTAATCTCAAATTACTTATATGTGTTTCTTTTTTTTTAATTTACTCAAAAATTAGTTATCTGGGTTCAGGTGCTCATTTGGTCAATTTCAACTTGAGTTCCCATGAAAATTTCAGCCCAGAGCAGAGCATATAGCAAATTTTCACTATGTTAGATGAATTAAAGCCAGGCAGAACTCCATAGGCTAGCTTTGGTGCTAAGAGCTGCACAGCACTTTCTCTCTTACATTCCTTTCACATGATCTGGAAGACTCAGTTTGGACATTGTAAAACGTTCCACGGCCTCCTAATCTAAGTTTGCGTCCATTTTTCTTTATGAAATTTATCTGAAAGCCGTGAGTCATTTTTTCTTTTCATCCTCCCTTGAGTCATTTGTAAAATAGCTTTCTTTGTGTTTCACCTTTAAATTTTGCAGGATACTATTTCAGTTATAAACATGGGAAAAACATATTTACACTATAGAGTAACTAAGATAAAACTTAGCCACAGTGAATTTTGTTCGGTGCTTATTAGAAGTGCAACAAAAATAGAGTCATGGTACCCAATGCTGATATTCTAAAAAAAAATAAAGAAAATAAAGAAAAGGTCATTGAGAGCAAGAAAGCATAACTCCGCAGCCTTTTGATTGCAGAACTAAGATTACTAAGTGGTGGAGGGTGGGAGGAGGAAGAGGCAGACTAGAAATGATATAAGGAGAGTGGTGAAAGATCTTAGGCACTTTGGTGGCAGTTACACGTGGGAACTGACCATAAAAGTTAACACTATTGGGACTGAAGTAGAACATAGCAGATAGGGCATTTGCCTGCATGGTTGACCTAGGTTTGATCCCTGTCATCCCATAGCCTGCCAGGAGTAATTCCTAAATATAGAGACAGGAGTACCCCTAAGCATCTCTGAGTATGGCCTAAAAACAAAACAAACAATAAAAGGTTAACATTATTGTAGACATGTGACCTAAACTAGAATAATTAAATTAAAAAAGATAAGAAATACATTTTTTTAAAGTTCATGTGACCAAAACTGTGATTTAACACCAAAAGGTCTGGGCCCTTTAGAAAAGAAACTTAGACATATTTATAAAGGTATTGATTTGAGTTCAACTCCGATAGCAAAAAGTTGGAAACAACCTTATTCTTCAACAATTTGGGATAGATTAGACAAATCATCAGACTGTTCAAAGGCACTCACGAGTTCTGCGTGAAAACAGATGTGGGGTAGAAATCATAAAAATTCAAAAATCAAACCATGTGATCAGTCTGCAATGGCTTGAAAAATTGTCACCATAAATTTAGAACACCAGAAGGAAACAGCACAAAATAAAAGCAGTTGTTATAGAGTGTTGGGGTTGTGGAGTGCAATAGTTTTGCTTTTTTTCTTTTTTACATTAAAAGTATTTTTTAAAAGTGCAAGATCAGTTGCTAAGATGACTTGCACTTCAATCCCTGGATGTTCATATATTATGTACAATGTTATACGGATACCAAAGTGGCATTTCTCTTTCTTGCTCCAAAATCTCAGTATGTTGTCTGGGTCCTGGGGCTTAACCATTTTTATAAAATAATTCTGGATACCATGGTTATTTTTTTGCAAGTCTAAACAAAGTTTGTATTGTTCCCTGGCAGCATCCCTTGTTTGCATTAAACCATGAGTTATGATATTAGTGCATCCTGCTGTCCTTTCTTTGAAACAAGCAGACTCAATAGATTTTTCCCTGGTTACACAGCAAAAAATAGACCTTTTTTGGATGTATTCTGTTTCCAAGTTCTTACTCTCTGCTCTGTATAAATGGGATATCAAGATTTCCTTATAATGGTCAGCATTATGCTAAGTGAACAGTTTGCCAAGGGAAATTGGACCAAGGAAATGACAAGAGTTATGGTTATAATGTAGCTGTTTATAGGAAGTAGAAGTTCTTGAAGGTGGGGTTGGAGAATTGGAATAGCTGGTAGGGCATTTGCCTTGCACAAAACCAACCTCGCTCAATCCACTGGCAGCCCATATGGTTCCCAAGCACCACCAGGGTTAATTCCTGAGTGCAAAGCCAGAAGTACCCCCTGAGCATCTCCAGGTATGGCCCCAAAACAACCCCCCAAAAGGAGCTCTTGAAGAAAAGACAATTAATAATTCAATATAATAGTAAAAAAATTACATTCTAGAATGATGCCATAGCTTTATATTACTTTTTATAAATATATGTTTATGCATTTTATAAATGTAAATTATGTTAAATTTAGGAAGATCATAAATGGGGAATATAAATGTCCTGTAGAAGTACTGAGGATAGACATGCTCATCATTTGCTATCACCCACCCTAGAAGCATTTATGCATTAAGCAATGGATCAATGAAGCAATGAATCAATCACATGTTGTTAAAAGCACAGGTTGTTAAAAAGCACAACCTCTTTCACCATATTAGGATGTACAATCTTCTCTGGGGACCAAAGCAAAATCACAGTGATAAAGTGTGTGCTTTACACTCTACTTTCTTAGTAAGAAAGGAAAATCAGTAGTGTCATAAGCATGGCCCTGGCACATGGAATTTTTGTATTTCCACTAACTTGTATTTTCACTAGTAGTAACTTGTTTTCTCTCTACTTCTAGTGCATTGTTAAATGGTTCTAGCCTCTAATAACATACATAACATGATGATCTCATCTATTTTCTTTAATATTGTATTCTTCTAGGGTGAGGCTGGATTGCCCGGAGCAGAAGGACAAGGTGGAATTCCTGGGCGAAAGGTAAATTCTGGTAAAACCAAGCAGAGTCATTTGAAATATGGCTTTGCATAACATTGTTAGCTATTACAGTTTCTTTCTTATTCACTGGGTTGTACTTAAAGTATTATTTGAGTAGTGGGGGTGGGGATTGAGCAACTCTCAGGGAAGCTCAGGGGCTACTTTCAGCTCTGTGCTCAGAGGTCACCTGGCAGTACTGGGGGGATCCTGTAGTACAGTTAGTCCTCTTCAAGGTAAGCACCTTAACCCTGTTCTTTCTCTTCAGCTCCACTAGTTGAACTTGGATGATGCATTTTGTCAATAGTCTAGTACGCCACAGTACTAGAGCTATGGCACTAATGAATAAATTATGTTCACTTTTAAAATATGGAAAAATGGGTATGACATGATTATCTAAAGTCTTTCTTCCAGCATATTTGAATCACACTAGAAATCCAGCGTTTCAAATATGGCTGTTGTCATTTGACCACTTAATGAGTAGGTTAGTGCTATACTCCCTGTGTTGTGTATAAGACATACCAATGATGATAGCCACCATGTCTCTTTGGCTTTTCCTCCGGTACTGACCACCTCTGACCCTCACACAACACCACCAATTAATCAAATGAAGAGCAGGACAAAAATATGACATGTTTCAAAATTTAAAAATGGATGTAGTCTGAATTACTAAATAGAGAAAATATGCCGTGAGGACTGTGCATTTTCTTTGTTTTCCTTGAGGACTGATGAATCTGAAATATAAAAAGATCAATGGCAGTTTTGTTTCAGGCAAACCAGCAGACAAATCCCAATCCTTTGATGAGAGAACACTCCTGGAAGTCCAGAACTCGTGTCTAATCCCGTCAGCTGTGCTGGTGTGTATCTGCACCCGCATATGCCTGTCAGCTGATCTCACAGATCACATTGCTATTGACATGCGCTGGGATGGACCGAAAATTTATAGATCTGTCATTTATCCTGCAGGACAGGAAAGGAAATATTCCTTCAGGGACTAAATTCTCCTGTCATTTTTCCTTCTCTTCCTCAGTGTGGTAAGAACGAACGCTTCCAGCAGGTTCTCAGTGCTGTTCTTCTGTTGCCTAGTGACCATCCAGATAGATGTGGAACAGCAAAAAATGGACAAAAATTCAGAAAGCCCGAGGGTCAGGAAATGAAATTGTCCTGTTTCCTAGCTGATGTACAGAATGGATATGATTTTTAAAAACACAATCATTCCTTTCAACCATCGTTTAAAGCATGTGATAACTCACTAGAACCTTTACTAAAGGGAATGGTAGCATCATGTGTGTGATTTGGCCTAGATCACATCTCCATTCACTCCTGTCCCATACTGGGCTAAAGTGAAATAGAGATTTTCTTCTGAGCACAGCAAGGCATTTCAATCCTCAGAATTTGTCATCGTTTTGAGCAGAGATACTCTCTGGGCGTCACTTTGATGCTGCAACATGCTGATGTCTTTCCTGAAGATCCTAATGCCTCCTGAGGGATATTATGCTCTTGACTGCAGATTAAAGAATGTCTTGTAAAGAGGTTAAACTGGAGGGCTGAGTTTTTATGGTCATTTTAGGGGCAGACAGATTGGGACATTAAACTGGGCCATTGAAGTAGTCCTCGCAATACTAATTCATGCTTTGAATGGGTTGGGAAGATACAAGAGCCCAGATTACTGATTGTGAGTCTGAGCAGAAATTTTAAAAAGCCATAGACGAAGAAACCTTTCAAACAAAATGAATTGCCATACTTTGTCCTTCTGAGTGTCGGCAGAGCAACAAAGGTATGTATCTCTGTTTCCAGTTCTCTAAAAGTAAAGAATTAAAACTACACTTGATGTTCATACTCAGTTGTCCAAGCACCCCATGAAAACTTACCAATTGTCCCAAATCAGAAGTGCTAAAAATAAATTTATTCATAAGGTTCAATATCTGGGTGTTTTGGTACCATTTCATTTTTAAAAATTTCCAGTGTCACTCAGTCTCTGTTCTTTTGCCTAGGGAGAACCTGGAGAAAGAGGCGAAAAGGTAAGAATAATTCCACCTGTACTTATCTTTATCCATCCCCACCCCATCCAAATGGTACCAAACTGAAGTATACATGTACAAATGGACAGGTCAGACTTGCAAAAATGACAATGTCTTTTTCCTTTTCCCTCCATTTCATTTATTTATTTATTTTAGCAAAGTTGTCCAAGATGATTCATTACAGACATTCAGTATTCAACACCAATCCCACTACTATTGCACCTTCCCACCACCATTATTTGCAAATTTCCCACCACTCATAAGCCTGACCTTATAGCAGAGCCTCAATAATTTATTTTATATTGCTTGTTATAGCTAGCTTGCTAAAAATGATCAAAAACTGTTTCCTTAGCAGAAAGTTAGTGAGGATTGTTGTATCTCACCATGGAGTCACTAAACCCTTAGTGTCTTTTTCAAACTGCTCATTAGAGTCAGAAAAGATGGTGATTCTTACAGATGGACAGAAAATTTGGATAAAGTTCTATAAGAAATGATGAGTGAAAGAAAGTAAATGTAAACATCTCTGTGTGCAACCTCTAAATGGCTTCGAAAGTCCCTCGCCTGCAAAATATCTGTTCTTCCTCCTTTCAAATGCTGCTCTCTTGCTTTTCTAAGTATTCACATCTCACTCTACTGCATCTCAGCTCACTAAATTAAAGTGAAGCTGGGCTTTGGCTACCACACAGACACTGAAGGTTGCCACACTGAAAATCCCAGGATAATCTCAGACAATGGAGAAGAATTTGTTAGCTTTCTCTAATAGTACCCTGCCTCATTACTTTGCCAGCATGTTCTAATGGTTTTAGGATTCCTGGTGTTTACTGGGTGTGTTCTGGGTTCTCCTGCCTTCACTTTAATTATACTGAAAAGAACCCCCAACATGCTTCCTATTGCTCTTTGTCATGGAGATGGTCTCTGAGAATCCCCATCATTACCTGAAAATGCCTGTAAAGATCCAGCCAATCTCTTACATACAACTTTCCAGAATTGTTGAACAAAAGGTCACTTATGGGAATGGACAGAGAGACAGGAGTGATTCCTGATCATTGCTGGGTGTGGCCAACCAATAAAAAAGTAGTCAACTGCCTCCCTCCCATAAAAAAGAAGTGGAAAGAAAAAAAAAGAAGTAGAAGGAGTATCATATAGAGGAGACACATATCAAACCATCACTTCAGGGATGCTCTGAGCCAGTATCCCATTAAGAAAATGTGTTTCCTGTCATAAGAAAGGGGCTGTCAAGCATTTTTAATAAGAATGCTAATAGACTGCCTATCAAAGAACTCCTACATAACAGATTATCAGTGCATTATCAGGGCATTATTTGGCAACCAACGAATTGATAGTGACTAGCTGGAAATTAATTAGCCATCAGATGATTCTTTTGTGGAAACATTCAGACAAGGAGCAGAGCCAGCCCCAGTTCAGGGATTCATCAGATAAAGCCACTGCTGTGTTATATCAGTCACATAGACAAATGCCTGGGCAGACTCACTTTGCTTGTTTGCTAAAAGAAAAGGAAATTGGGATAAAAGGCAGTCTGTATGTTTCTTTTCATAAAGAAGTGTTATCAGTTGCTTCTCTGTTTTTCAAGAAAATTGCACATATAGAAAAGTGTGTCTTATTACATAGAACAGTCTACCCTTGGATTGGACTTACTGTACTGTCACTGACAGATCAGAATGAGTCAAAATAGTCCTCATGGTTTTACACATCTGATACTGTTGATTTCTTTTAATCCCAAAAGAACATGAGGCAAAGAGAATGTCTTTTGCCCAATAGCTTCCAGTTTGGGTTCCATTTCTCTGGCCCCAAAGTCCACAATACTTGCCCCGTGACAAACTCTCCAACTGGATGAATTCTGATTTTAAGGAAGCAGAACATGGATAAGCAAATGACTTGTCTCCTAATGCCTTGCTTTGTGAGTAGAAAGATGTCACTGAAGGAACAGATCTTCGAAATCTCAAAAAATATAATCAAAGAAGCATAATCCCCAAATGTATTGATGATTCTTATAAAGAAATTTTCTTCATGGAACATAGAATATTGATTTCATTACTACAGAACTCATAGGCCCAGATTAATCAATATGTGCGTGACTTATAGAGGCCGTGTTAATGTACTTTGGGGTCCTGGAGATTTGGGATGGGCAGTAGGGTTGGTACCAAAAGCACGTGGGAGGGCAGAGATGGTCTGAGGCAGGGAGGCTGGAGGAAGAACACAGATGGTTGATGCACTGACCGGAGGATGTGGTCTGGAGAAGCATCCTGTTAGTGCGTTTCTTGAGCAGCAGTAGAGTAAGAAGGCTCAGTTTCCTTCTAGAATATGTCATTAGGAAGTCAAAGAGGGAGAAGTCAGAGTAAGAGAAAGTAAGAGGAATAGCACAGTGGGGGCACAAGGGTGGCCTGGGTTTGATTCCTGGCATCCCATACGGTCCCCCAAGCACTACCAGGAGTAATTCACAGAGCCAGCAGTAAGCTGTGAGCACTGCCATGTGTGGCCCTAAAACATAAAATCAAACAAACAAATAAATGAAGTCAGTAGTGAAATTAGTCAAAAGGAAAAGGGCAGATATAGAATACTTCATTCATTTGTGCAATATAAATATATATGTGTTCTACTAATAGTTGGAAATGGTAACACCAGACTAGAACTGAGCATCGAATATAGGCAAAGGGATATATGTGATAATCCCTAAATGTATGTATGGCAAACCACAATGTGTAAAAGAAGGGAGAGAGAGAGAAAGGGAGAGAGAGAGTGAGTGACAGAGAGAAACAGAAAGAGACAGAGAGCGACAGAGAAGGAGAGAAAGAGAAAGAGAGAAGAGAAAAAGTGCCTGCTATAGAGGCAGGCTGTAGGAGTGGGGGTCGGGAATCTGGGGACACTGGTGGTAGGAAATGAGCACTGCTGGAGGGATGGGTGCTAGAACATTGTATGACTGAAACCCAATAATGAATATCTTTGTAATTGTATATCTCTTGGTGGTATAAAAAAATTTTTTAAAAAAGAAAGTCAGAAAAGTTACTGCTTTGGGTGGGCATTGTGGAGTAAAATTCTTCCATGACCAAGTCTGTTCTATTATAAGGGCATTTGGACCAACAAAGCAAACAGCTGGTCAAGCAATGACATTGGCTCCATAGAACACTTGTAACAGACTGTAATAGTAATGTAGAACAAAGAATCATAAAATCATGACAAATACTCTCTGCTGTCATCACTGTGTTGTTTCTCCCTCAACCCCTAAACTAGGGAGATGCTGGAGAGAGTGGCCCCAAAGGAGACCCAGGTGAAAAGGTACAGTAAAACATAATGGATTGTGTGTGTGTGTGGGAAGAGAGAGAGAGAGAGAGAGAGAGAGAGAGAGAAAGAGAGAGAGAGAGATTCTGTATTTGGAAATGAGAGTTTTGAGAGATGAACTGAGAGTTAACTAACTTAATAATGATGGAATGAGAGAGAATTATGTACGATTTAGAAATATTCTGAGGTACCAGATAGTATAGGGTATAAGGCACTTGCTTGCATACAGCTGACCCTAGTTTGACCCCCAGCAATACTTGTGATCCCCCAAGTACCACTAGGAGTGATTCCTGAGCACAGAACCAGGGGTAAACCTTGAGCACCATCAGATATGCCCCCTAAAATCCCTCAAATAAAAATACATTGTAAAGTTTAATTTAGGTAAGGTGATTATTCCACAATCTCATAAATGTTATTTAAATCACTTGATCACTTGAATCCCGTTATTCATCAATTTGCTCGAGCGGGTGCCAGTAACATTTCCATTGGATCCTATCACGTGCCAATGTAGCCCAATGGCATCTGATTGATTCAAGACTATGAAGAGCCTCAAACTGTTCCTTCAGGGTCTTGATAAGGAAATCTGACCATCTTGTAGGTGGGCGGCCACGTGATATTTTGACATCCCGTGGGATCCAGTCAGTAACTGCTCTAGTCCAGCGGTTGTCTCCAAATCGCATTACATGTCCAGCCCATCTGATTTTCGATGCCTTGGCAAACGAGACAGCATGCCTGATTCTGGAATAGCGACAGAGGTCAGAACTCCGATTCCTTCTCTCACTTGAGTGAGGCGTGATATTCCAAGCATAGCTCTTTCGATTTCTCTCTGGGAGACCCAAATAGCATTCTCATCCTGCTTTCGTAGGGCCCAGGTCTCTGAGGCATATGTTAATGCAGGGAGAACGGTGGAGTCAAAGAGATGTGCCCTGCCCGGAGCCGGAGGTTCTTTGTCCTTTTTAGCTATTTCTTCGATGCCTTTGAAGGCATTCCATGCCGCTCTCTTCCTCCTCGCGCAGCTCAGGTTTTTAGGTCGTTCATCATGTTGACTTCTCAACCTAGGTACACATAACTGCTGCATTCAGAGATATTTGTTCCATTGAGAGTGAATGGGGCCTCTGGAACTAGTACATTTTTCATAAACATAGTTTTCTTTAGATTCAGCTGTAGACCTATCTTTCCACATTCTCGGTCGAAAGAAAAATGGCATGTCACGTGTTTTAGAATATGTTTAGCTATGCTTCTAGAAATATAATTTCAAGAAATAAAGATACTTATTCATGGGCAAGTGGACAGTCGTATGCAGAAACACCATGTAGAAATGAAGAAATAGTACCTCAAATGATTTTATTTTGCCATAATTAAAAAAGAATACGACAAAGGGTTGGGAGGGGACATAGTTTGATACTAAGTTTATGTCACATATTTTAAAGCTTGCTGATGCAAAATTCATGATCAACATTAATCTACTAAATTCATATATTTTTGTCAGTCTTTGTTATTGTCATCTTTTGATCCTTTCAGTCTATACAATGCTGGACTCTTGTGACTAATATTTCTAATCCCTGTCTTTTCTCTCCAGTTCATCATGAGAAGTTTTGTTTGTATTTATCTCTACTATAGGAAGACTATTTTATTTCACATGTACTCCATATAAGAATCAATGGGAGATCTCTTAAACTGAAAATGGAAATAATCAGATTTCAACTTAAGTTTATTAGTTGAGTGATTAGAATTTTTTATCCATTTAGGGGGCAGGAGTGATATTACAGTAGATAAGGCACATACCTTGCATGTGGACAGCCCAGGTTCAATTCCTAGCACCCTATATTGTCCACCCCTGAACCCTGCTAGGACTGTGTGTGGCCTAACCTCCACACACACAGGATAAATTTAAGTATACTGTCACAGTCAACCTTGATTCACATTTACTGACAACTAAGCGACCAAGAATATACCTTGGCTAGTCTGAGTCCAACAAGGTATTCTTTGATATTCAAAGAAAAAGTATCCATCTAGGCTTATAGTTTAGAATAAAAGTATTCTACTTAGAAAATTATTACAGTACAGATGGATTATGGTTTGTCATAAAAATGCTTATAAAATAAGGAAAATTTTTGTGCTTATAAATATTAATATAAATATGGTGTGGATGATAGGAATAAATTAATGTCACCAAGTAGCAACTGTATTAGTATTTGAGGGACATCCTAGAAATTAAGGTGGGTTCTGTGTCTCTATAGCAGAGTTTTTCAGACTAAGGACTGCTGACATCATTCTTCTTTAGGGTTAAGAGTGGGGGCTGTCCCACAGCGAGCATCATTCTCAATGGGGAAAAACTGAAAGCCTTCCCCTTAAGATCAGGGACAAGATAAGGCTGCCCACTCTCACCACTTCTATTCAATATAGTACTGGAAGTACTTGCCATAGCAATCAGGGAAGAAAAATACATTAAGGGCATCTGGATAGGAAGGGAAGAAGCCAAGTTGTCACTATTTGCAGATGACATGATATTATACCTGGAAAACCCAAAACTCTACCAAGAGGCTCCTAGAAATAATACATTCCTATAGTAGAGTGGCAGGGTACAAAATCAATACCCAAAAGTCAATGGCCTTCCTATATGCAAACAGCAAAAGAGAAGAAAGGGACATTAAAGAAATTATCCCATTCACAATTGCGCAGCAGAAAATCAAATACCTAGGAATCAGTCTGACAAAGAGTATAAAAGATCTCTACAAAGAAAACTACAAAATGTTACTTCAGGAAATAAAAAGAGCCTGAGGAAATGGAGACTCATTCCCTGCTCATGGATTGGAAGGATTAACATTATCAAAATGGTAATACTCCCTAGAGCTTTATACAAATTCAATGCGGTCCCTATAAAGATACCCATGATGTTCTTCAAAGAAATTGAACAAACGCTCCTGAAATTTGTATGGAATAATAAAACCCCACGAATAGCTAAAGCAATCCTTGGGAAAAAGAAGATGGGTGGTATCACTTTCCCCCAACCTCAAGCTCTACTACAGAGCAGTTGTAATTAAGACAGTGTGGTATTGGTATAGAGACAGACCTGTAGACCTATGGAATAGAACTGAATATCCTGAAACACACTCTCAAATATACAACCACTTAATCTTCGATAAAGAAGTAAAAAATATTAAGTGGAGCAAAGAAAGCCTCTTCAACAAATGGTGCTGGGAAAACTGGGCAGCTACGTGTAAAAAACTGAACTTAGACCTCCTTCTAACGCCATGCACAAAAGTCAGATCAAAATGGATTATAGATCTCAACAACAGACATGAATCTATAAGGTACAATGAAGAAAACATAGGAGAAACGCTCTACGACATCAAAACTAAAAAGTATCTTTAAAGACAACACACCACTGACCAAGCAAATGGAAGCAAAGATAAACAAATGGGATTATATAAAATTGAAAAGCTTCTGCACCTCAAAAGAAACAGTGACCAAGATACAAAGACAATCCACAGAGTGGGAAAGGATATTCACCCAATACCCATCTGACAAGGAGTCAATATCCAGAATATATCAGGCACTGGTAGCACTCCACAAGAAAAAACAGCCAACCCCATCAAAAATGGGGAGAAGAAATGAACAGAAGCTTCCAAAATGAAGAAATTCGAATGGCCAAAAGGCATATGAAAAAGTGCTCTTCATCTTTAATCATCAGGGAGATGCAAATCAAAACAACAATGAGGTACCATCTCACACCACAGAGACTGGCACACATCCAAAACAGCAAGAACAACCAGTGCTGGCATGGATGTGGGGAAAAAGAGACTCATCCACTGTTGGTGGGAGTGCCGACTGGTCCAGCTCTTTTGGAAAACAATATGGGCATTCCTCCGAAAACTAGATGTTGCGCTCCCATTTGATCCAGCAATAGCACTCCTGGGAATATGCCCGAGAGACCGAAAAACACATAGCAGAAACACTATCTGTACTTCTTTATTCATCTCTGCACTATTGGTTATAGCTAGAATCTGGAAACAACCTAAATGCCCAAGAACAGAGGACTGGCTAAAGAAACTGTGGTTCATCTACACTATGGAATACTATGCAGCTGTCAGAAAAGACGAAATTATGAAATTTACCTGCAAATGGATGGACATGGAGACTATCATGCTGAGTGAAATTAGTCAGAAGGAAAAGGACAGATATAGAATGACTGCATTCATTAATAGGATATAGATACCAGTGTTTTACTAAATATGGGAAATGGTAAAACTCACCATTGAATATACACAAAGATACTTAAGTGATAAACTCTTAAATATCTGCAGGGCTAGCCACAATGTGTAAAATAAGAGGGGAGAGAGATGCAGGGACAGAGAGAGAGAGAGAGAGAGAGAGAGAGAGAGAGAGGAAGCGGGAGTACCTGCTATTGAGGAAGCCTGGGGGGTGGGCGGAAGGGGATGGAGTACATTGGTGGTGGAAATAGGACACTGGTGGAGGGATGGGTGCTGGAATACTGTATTACCAAGAACCAATTATGAACACCTTTGTAATTGTATGTCTCACGGTGGTATAATAAAAATTAAGGGGCGGGAGCGATAGCCCAGCTGGTAGGGCATTTGCCTTGCAAGCAGCTGGCCTGTGCCGGCCTGGGTTCGATCCCCGGCATCCCATATGGTCCCCCGAGCACCACCAGGAGTAATTCCTGAGTGCAGAGTCAGGAGTAACCCCTGAGCATCGCCGGTGTGACCCAAAAAGCAAAGAGAAAAAAAAAATTTTTAAAAGACTGGGGGCTGTAGAAGGGTCAGCACATTCCTGGCCTTTGCCCAGGATACCAGGGCATCTTGCTGTAAGACAACCAAACCTCTCTTGAGACCTTGCCACATATACCCTGGGGTATAGGTCACCCCTAGAGAACCACTGAGTAGAACTATATAATGTTCTGTTAAATTTAATTATCCTGTGACAGTCAACCTTGGTCCACATTTACTAACAACTAAACAGACCAAGAAAATACCTGGGTTACTCTGAGTCAAAAAAGTTTGGGCCACCCCCAAAAAGACAGTCCTATTTAACTTTATTCATTTTCATTGGAAGCATAGTTCAGAAAACTTTTCCAAGAAAGGGCCAGAAAAGAAATATTTGGGGTTTCAAGGATCATATGGTCTGTGTTACAGCCACTTGACTCCAACATCATAAAGTGAGGGTATAGGCAATATGTACAGATGAGCGTGACTCTATTCCAATGGAACTTTATTTATGAATGCTGAAATTTTTATTTTATGTGACTCTTGTGTCTCATGAACTATAAGCATCCTTTTCATTTAAGAATTAAAACAACTTAAAAGCCATTCTTAGCTCATGGACCACACCAAAACAGGTGACTAGCTGGATTTGGTTTGCAAGCCATAGAAACCAACCTCTGCTTAAAGAAAAAGAAATTACACAGGGAACAGTTTCTTCAAGTGAGAAAGATGTGTGCCAATGCTGAACTCTGCCTCTGGGGGTTTATGTAATGAATTTTATGCTTTAGAAGACGTACTTTTTTTTAATGTTTTTTAAGTATTTTATTATACCACCGTGAGATACACAATCACAAAGATACACAATTAAAAAGTTCATACCTGGGTTTTGGTCATACAGTGTTCCACCACCCATCCCTCTACCAGTGCCCATCTCCCACCACCAACGTCCCCGGTTTCCTCCCTCCTCCCCTAGCCCACCTCCATGGCAGGTTCCCCATTTCTTTCCCTTTCTCTTTCTCTCTCTCCCTTCCTTCCCCTCCAGACTATGGACTACAGAACATACATTAAAGGGTTGTAGAAGACGTACTTTTAAAGCTTCATTTTTGGAATGTTAAGTCAGTAATTTCTTTCTAATCACACATTTTAAAGTTTTGATTTTCAGTAGGAAAGCAATTCTTTTCTTTGGAAGACTGGGTTCATCTCAAAGGAATACTATACTTATTTTTTATATGAATGCAAATCATTTACCACACTGACACACATAGTAATGTGCCAATAAATGTATTCTTACCACATGAAAATTGAGACCAACTAGACTGGTTGTTTTCCTTTTTTATCAAAAAGTTTTATTAGTCAACTGAAGTTAAGTACAAGAAATGCTTCAGTTACAACGGAAATCATCTCTATAAACTTTCAATGCGTCTAAACAGGGGATTGTAAATGAGACCCTGTAATGTATAATATGTAATCTAACCCATGGCATTCGTCCCTGAGTATACTATAATTGGAATATAATTTTTTGATGTGTTTTTTAAACATTTCCTGCTTCTGTCATATAATTGGTTTCCAGCATGTTGGAAACACTGTTCTCCTGCCTTTGGGCTCAATATGTAAGACTCATTCATCACTTCCCAAATCTGAAATGTGAAATCAAAAAATGTTTCCTTTCTGCCATTGATGTAGTAAATTGCGTCATTGACTGGTTCACTTATGTAGGATTTTTTTTTTTTCCTTTTGATCCAACTCAGTGGCTTTGGATGGTAAAGCAATCTAAGACTTCCCAGACTGGGCATCTGGGAATGCTGTGGAG
This sequence comes from Cryptotis parvus, assembly GCA_021461705.1. Lineage (NCBI taxonomy): Eukaryota > Metazoa > Chordata > Mammalia > Eulipotyphla > Soricidae > Cryptotis > Cryptotis parvus. The sequence goes on along the minus strand of JAJIBD010039304.1, from coordinate 107,683 downwards.
TTGTAAAAACCACGAGGCTGGGAGTTTCTCTGTGGCCAGTAACTCTAGTACACTTGAGGTTTGAGAATGACCAGCCAACGGCTGATGTCAATCGCGTGCGGAGTGATCATGGAAAGGTTATGTTCTACACTTTTGAGTGCTAATCCACCAGTAAATGCAGAAATGAATTTCTCATCCCTATCCCCTACCCAAAGTGAGTGTTCACAGAATGATTTGCCCGCGCTGCTCCAGTAGTCATGATTTTTCTCTGGTCACTAAGAAACTCTGCCTCCACCTTTTGGTATTACCTGTTCCTATTTTCTTTCTTCTTGCCTCTCTGTCTCTATAAATCCACTGCCTGCACCTCAGTCACTGTGAGAGCAGCAGGTATTTTCATCCTCTTTGCCTTTCCAAAAGCAACACCCTTGTTTGAAACCGCCAAATTATCTTTATTTCTTGAATTCTCACAGGAAGACCCATGTCAGCAAGTTGTTCCCACTCTTTCCGGCAGGTTCCTCTAACTGAGCACAGATTCTCTTCACTGTCTTGGCCTCTAACTCAGAATGTCTCCTCTGGCCACCTCCACCTCTCACCTTCTAAGCCTGTTCTTCAGTTCAGTTAAACTTGAATTTGTACCATTTTCCTAAGGAGGCCTTTCAATCTCCTCAGGGTTTGTTATGCCACCACTTTGCTTCTAGGGTACCTAGAGTCCCCTCTATAACCTTTCCCAAATTCTATTGTCATCCCTGATTTACCTGGATACCCAGATCCTGGGAAATAAAAAACAAATTAAAAATATATAATATAATATTATATTATATATAATGTTACATGTAATATGTATACTATATGTTATATTGATCACTTGATCACTTGACATCCCATTATTCATTGATTTGCTCGAGCAGGCACCAATAACATTTCCATTTGACCCTATCACATGCCTGACATGTAGCCCAATGGCATCTGATTGCTATAGGAATATGAAGAGCCTCAAACCATTCATTCAGGGTCTTGATGAAGAAGTCTGACCATCTTGTAGGTGGGCGGTCACGTGATTTTTTGACATCCCGTGGAATCCAGTTGGTAATGGCTCTAGTCCAGTGGTCATCTCCAAATCGCATTACATATCCAGCCCATCTGATTTTCAATGCCTTTGCAAACAAGGCAGGATCCCTGACTCTGGATCGTTGATGGAGGTCAGAACTCCAGATTCCTTCTCTCACTTGAGTGAGGCGTGATATTCTAAACATAGCTCTTTTGATTACTCTTTGGGAGACCCAAATCGCGTTCTCATCCTGCTTTCATAGGGCTCAGGTCTCTGAGGCGTATGTTAATGCAGGGAGATTGGTGGAGTTGAAGAGATGTGCCCAGAGGCGGAGGTTCTTTGTCCTTTTAACTACTTCTTCAATGCTTTTGAAGGCATGCCATGCCACTCTCTTCCTCCTGCACAGCTCAGGTTTTAGGTCATTCATCATGTTGACTTCTCGACCTTGGTACACATAACTGCTGCATTCAGAGATGTTTGTTCTGTTGAGAGTGAATGGGGCCTCTGTAACTAGTTCATTTTTCATGAACATAGTTTTGTTGAGGTTCAGCTGTAGACCTATCTTTCCACATTCTCGGTCGAAGTCAGCCAGCATTTATGCCACTTGGCTAATGTTTGGTGTTATTAGAATGATGTCATCAGCAAAGCGGAGGTGGTTTAGTTGCTGACCATCTATCTTCACTCCCGTTCCCTCACTTTCTAACTGTCACATGATGTTCTAGAGGGTGGCACTGAAGAGTTTAGGTGAAATGATATCACCCTGTCGAACCCCTCTTTTGACATCAATCATCACTTCTTTGTAGAATGGTGAGATCCTGGTGGTGAATCCGTAATACAGCTCACAAAGGATCTTGATGTATTGGGTTTGAACGCCCTGTTTGGCTAGGGCTTTGTTAACTACTTCAGTCTCCACAGAACCAAAGGCTTTCTTTAAATCAATAACGTGAGACAGAGTGGCATCCTGAACTCCCTACAAACTTCAATGAGCTTGGTTACCTAATGGATGTGGTCGATTGTGCTGAATCCTTTTCAGAAGCCAGCTTGCTCACATGGCTGCCCTTCATCTAATGTTCTGCCAATCCTGCTCAGGATGACTCGAGTGAACAGCTTGTAAATGACAGACAACAGGCAGGTGGGGCCATAGTTACCAATGTCGTGGATGTCTCCCTTCTTGAACAGTAGAACTGTCTTGCTGATTTTCCAATGGGAGGGCACCTTGCATTCATATATGAATTGCACACATATAATATGTTATATAATATATTATATTATATATTATATTTTGTGTGACATATAATATCTATATTATATATGTAACATTATATATATTTCTAGCAAGATGTTCTGTTCCCAGCACTAATCTCAAGTTTCCGCCATAGAGTTGAAAGATAATAAATTTTTTGTGGAATTATTTTCAATAGGTATTTATACTTTCATTTTTCTGGGTTTTTTTTTTCACTGAATGGTTTTCCTGAACTCATGTCTTCTCTGTATATCCTGAACTCATGTCTTCTCTGTATATACAGTGACAAAATTTTTCCCATACGTGTCAATCTCTTCCTAGCCCAGATTTTTTTTCAATGAAAATAAAAGTATTTGTTGTGCTTCCAAGCAGGACTCTCTTTGTGTATACATGTTAGTCAGTGATGTTCTGTGTACCAGGACAGGAACTGAAACTGCTTACTTGCTATTGTTTCCCCACCTCTAGTTTTCTTTCAACCAGAATATACCTGATAATAACTGTGTTGAATGAGTATTTACTAAATCAGTACATGAGTGATCGCAGAAGTCTCCACATCAGGCATAGTTGGGCATTTTACCTCCTTCCACTGTGTTTTCATTTTCTTTCGGAGGAATGAGGATTATAAACATTGATTGATCTTCATTTCTTGTAGCTCTGTCCTTTAAGATGTTTAATTTATGAATGTCTCCCAGCTTGTCACTTAAGCAATGCAAAAAATTCCTTGAGGTATCACAGTTCTTCATTTTTTGAAAGAGAATTTATTTTCACATAAATCAATCTTTCAGGAAATGTCCTTTCTTTCTATGAAAACTAAATCTAAACCTTATTCTTAATTAGTGAATCATCTAGTCACTTTTCATTAAAACATTGGGAGGAAAGGTTGTCTTTTATTAGCTATAGTTAATATAAAAAATTTCCTTTTATTGATAAGATTACTACAGTCTTTATGCCCTGTCATCAAACTGAAATAAACCAATAATTCTTTTTTCTTATTCTAATAAAAAAAAAGAACATGCAATAGAATTTATGAAGTCTGAAATTCACTTAACCTCTAGTTGCTTCAATTTCCTCATCTATTAAATGAAAACAGGCATATCGCCCTTGCTCTTGGGAGCTCTATGAGGTATGAATAAGTAAATAAGATAAGAGAAGGGACATTCACAAAATCAAAATTGCTTTCATGAAAACAAAGTTCTTATTGAGCAAATTATTATAAATTCATTGATAATTCAGGCTTGATAGAGTAGAAATAGAAGTGTTATTTTATTAGCCATATTTATTAGCCTTCCCTCTGGAATGCTATAGCACACTAGTAATTGGGAAAAGAAATTGATATTTCCTCCACAAAACAGTATTTGGTCCTCTCAATGTTTTGTCATTTTAATTTTCCCTGAGCAGTAGCAATTACAGATGGCTGAGAAACACATATATATGTTTCCTTGATAAGCTAATTTATTATTTCCTTCTTCCTAAGCTTTGTCTCCCTAAAGATTTTTTTTTCATTTTCATCCTTGACTGCTGAACTGCTTAAAACATTATTTTAGATGTTTATTTATTCACTACATACAGATGAAGCATTTTACTATGGACCAGGCACTGCATAAAAGGAGCCACAGAGTGTGACCACAGAATGTATGACTTGTTCTAAAGGGGACTGACAAATAGGCCCAAAAGGCATATGCATGCAGTTCGGAAATGAGCTCTGGGCTCAAAGGAAGCCCCCTAACCACACCGTTAGGAGTAAATGTGAAGGAGCAGAGCCAGGGTAATTGCCTTGCACGTGGCCAACCCAAGTTTGATCCCCAGCATCCCAGATGGTCCTCAGAGCCCAGGAGTGGTCCCTGAGTCAGGAGTATGCCATGAACATTGTTCAGTGCTTTTTTTTAATGCGTTAATGCGAAAGTGTGGGAATGGAGGTATGTCTGGGTTGATGGGTGACGGTTCTGACTGTCAAAGCAGAGCCGAATCAAGAGAAGGGGCGTGCAGTAGAGAAGACACGAAGGCAGGAAGTGTTGCAGGACAGGGTCTAGAAGAAGGCTCAAAAAGCCAAAGCATGTGTTGCATGTGGAGATCCTGGGTTCGAGATGTGAGCACTGCCGGAAGTGAGAACTGAACCAGCATAAGCCTGGAGCACCATCAGGTGTGGTTCCCCAAAATGAAAAAAATCCAAGTGTTCCAGGCCTTCTTTCGGTCTCTAGAAAGTTTTTCCTTCCAGAGCCAGCTCATAGAAACCTTCAGCCCTGACATGGGGCAGACGAAAGGCGCCAGCAGCTGCTGCTTCCTGAAGATGGTGTCTTGTTTTCTTCCTGATCTTCACCCCTCGGTTCTCCTGTCACCTGTTTACAGGTCTGAGAAGCATGAGCTTTTCAGCCCTTCTCTGGCCTCACTGCAGAGGTCAGCAGCACTGCACTCTAGCACCTTCCACAGGTCCCCCCACCCCGGCTTGCTTTCACAGGGGAGTCTTCTCCTCTGAAATCTGAATGGAGTACGATGCCAGTTAGGGAAGCAGACTCAGACTCCAAGTTTTCCTTGCTGCGCCCCTGTCCCCCCCCCGTCATCCTGAAACCATCCAGGCCCTGTGTTACAGAGAAATAAGAGTAAAGCTGGTAAAAGACAATGTGTCAGTCATTGCTGGTCCTGAGGAAGACAAACCAGCCCACTGCGTGGCTCCTCCAAGCCAGCCTCATTAACCCTTTGACTCCATCTGTTGATCCCTGACCATTAGGGTCATGCATGACTCAATAAATGACAGCCAGTAAAATTAGTAAATTCCAGAAATCACAAAAACCAAAATTCCAGGTTCTCAAAATGTCATTTAGTGCTTCAGAATACAATGTGACCATTGTCTCAGGGGGAAAACTCCTTACCTATATTTTCACATTTCCTCAAAGGAATGTGGTCCTTCTGTTCTCCTCATTCAATGGAAACCCATGTTTACAGGAAGGGCATCATTGATCATAGAAACTGTTGACATTTGAACAGCTGATATACTGATAGGAAGTCTTTAGGAGCAGTTTAGCCCAGTAGTCATGGAGTTCTCTTGAGCATCTGTGTGCTTGGTATGATGCCTATTTCCATAATTTGTGGAATAATCTCCTGCTTTTCATTTTTAGGGCGACCCTGGATCATCTGCTGCAGGAATTAAGGTAACAGTCAACTTGAAAATACCTGTCCCCCAGGAGTGAGCCTTTTTCTTTTTTTAAGTCTCTACTTTTTCTTCCTTTCACCACCATGGACAGATGTTTATGACTGTCCCTAATACTCTTTCATGATCCACTCCCAACAACCCAGGAGTGTCAGCTTAGAGGTCTGATAAAGTCTAAATGTGAAGTCTTCTCTCTCCGGTTGGTGTATAGAAATATAGATTTGTATGCGAACCTCAAGTATAGTTATAGCAACAAGTGTTTTGTTGCTTTAGACAAGTGTTATGTCTAAAGAGTATTGAAGAACAGAATTGAGTGGACAGAGTGTGATTAAGAAAGCTTTGACAGCCAGGAGTAACCCCTGAGCAGCGCCAGGTGTGATCCAAAAAAAAGCAAAAAGAAAAAGAAAGCATCCTTTTCCTCCTTTTGACAGCATCCTTTTCCTCCTTGTTTCTTTTTGGCCAGGGAGAACCCGGAGAATCTGGTCGGCCAGGGCAAAAGGTAATCTCTGCCTTCTAGTGTGTTCTTTATGCTCTGTCGCACTCACCTGTTTACATGTGCTGTCTTCTGTGAGACCAGGATCGCTGAGTGATGCTGATTTAATACTTTGCATGCAGTTATTGTTTTGCATGGTAAAAAGGTCGATGTGACTTCAGCCAAGTGTGAAAAGACACTCTATAAAGGGATGTTTTTGAACTTAAGTCTGTGTGGACTCAGCTGTTTGTGACTAACAAAAATCCATTGGGTTGAAATGCCAACAACTTATCTTGCATGTCTAAAGATTCTCTGTATGTTTCTATTGTTCATGAGAAGAAACAAATTTTTACTAAACCAGGCCAAAATTGGATGACTGACAGTACAAGATGACATTCCTTTGCTTTTCACTGCAAATAATTCCCTATGCATCATTTTTGTGTGAGTTGCATCATTTCTGTGTGAACCATACCATATTTGTGTGAATTATATTTACCTCTGTACTCAAGAATCATACTAAAAGTTGCTAATAAACTCAGTTTGAATTAGGAACAAAACATTTTAGCAAACTGTTCTATAGAGAGAACACATGTTAATTTGTTTTATAACCTGTGCTTTCTCTTTTGTGATGAATTGAGGATATAAAGTGGCTATGTTTAGATTCATATTCTCATTTGAATCTGAGGCAGGAAATCACTGTTAGCAATTTCTGCCTGAACATCTGATACCAATGTCCAGTGTTGTCAGAATTTAGGTGACAGATATAGTGTCACTAACAAGTAAATATTAATTTCATGATAGGTTAAATCTCTAAAGATGGTAACTCTTCCTTTGTCTAGTAGTACCTCTATGAAAGAGAAAAGCCTTATAGAAAAAATATATGAATAGGTAGGGAGAATTTATCTTGTGAACTTAAAGGTAAAAGACCAAGTCCCACTGCAGTGATTTGGAATCTTAAAACATAATAGGGAATCCCTGTGGTGATTAAAATCAACAGTATGGTCACAACATTGTCTTAAGCACCTAGAATTAAAGCAGTTTTTGAAAACATTTTTATGTTTTTTAGCTGTTCTCTAATTTAAAAATAGAATTTTCTGGGAGTGAAATGATGCTATGGTGGATTGAGGCTCTTGCCTTGCATACAGCCAACCCAGTTCGACCCCAGCACCGCATACGGTCCCCTCAGCATCACCAGATTCATTCCTGAGCAGAGCCAGGACTGGGCCCTGAGCACAACTGGATTTGGCCTCTTTCTTTTTCTCTCTCTATCTTTCTCTCTCTCTTTCTCTCTCTTTTCTCTCTCTCTTACTCTCTCTTTTTCTCTCTCTTACACTCTCTTTTCTCTCCCTCTTTCTCTCTTTTTCTCACTCTCTCTCACACACACATGGGATTTTTCTGGGTTCAAGAAGATGACATAGTGGTAAAGCACATGCCTTACTTGCATGTATAATACTGTGTAATGCTGGGATCCATCCTGACATTACACAAAAAATTCGCCTCCCAAAAGCAAGGATCAGGGCCAATATAAGATAAAATTGAGACTTTTCCACAAACCCCAGCAGAATTCTGCAGGTATTGCTATTAAATTCCTCTGATTTCCTGTAGATTCTATACATTAGAAATTGGAAGTTAATGACATCATCAGATTCATGGTTTATTTTATGTGTTAAAACAATTTGTCTTCTCATATGGCTTAATTTTAGGGTGCTGCATCTTAAAAAGTAAAGGTAAAATTTAAGCTGTTCTCCAAATCTATGATGTACTAAATGAAATATCTGTGATAGTATTGAACTAAAGACCTGAATCCACTGAGCACATGCTTGGCATTCTAGAAGCCTGGTTTAGTCCCTAGGCTGTGAAAACAAGGAAGGAAGGAAGGAAGGAAGGAAGGAAGGAAGGAAGGAAGGAAGGAAGGAAGGAAGGAAGGAAGGAAGGAAGGAAGGAAGGAAGGAAGGAAGGAAGGAAGGAAGGAAGGAAGGAAGGAAGGAAGGAAGGAAGGAAGGAAGGAAGGAAGGAAGGAAGAAGGAAGGAAGGAAGGAAGGAAGGAAGGAAGGAAGGAAGGAAGGAAGGAAGGAAGGAAGGAAGGAAGGAAGGAAGGAAGGAAGGAAGGAAGGAAACTATATCTCATATACGTTCTACTATTTATGGAGTGAAACATACAGATTGGTTCTCAAATGTATAATAAAGCATTTCCTTATATGATTAGAAATACAATATAGATTCTTTTTTGAGAGGTATAGATTTACATATGGAAAATTGAATGTTCTTTGTAGTTCACCAGAAACCTACTTTAAATCATATTGAGTGAAGGGGTGGGGTCATTAAATGCTTTCAACCTATCTGAATGAACATGTGCCCTGAAATGAGTATCTTTTTCATTAATATTTAGGCAAGAGTCTACCCTTTGATGTAATCTCAATTTCCTACAATATTTATGACTTCCTTTGTCTAATATCTGAATTTGGCAATAGTTAAGCAACATTGATTTAAAAGCAGAGTATTTCCATGCTTGCCACTTACTTAGATTAGAAAATAACAAACAGAACTGAGCCCAGGATCAATTCAAATCATCCTCCATGGCATTGTTCTCACTCCTGCAGAATTATATTATGGGTTCCTTGATTCTAAAGTTTCTATGTTCACAACTTCTGACACATGGAGGGTCACATGGGAGAATGACGTCTTCACTGATCAGCTTTCCATTGGCTAGGATTTTCAAGTTTGCAAAGCTGTTATTTAGACTAACATTTATAATGTAAAAATGATTTAATTATGGTGGAAGTTTTTTCTTGTAAAAACTCAACAGTGAAGTAAGTGATTTCAAATGTATATATGCTTAAAACAGGAGTGTGCCCTGAACACTGCTATTTTGCTATTTATGGCCCCAAAACAGAGCAACAAATAACCTAAAGACTTTATTCCCCCATTGGATTAAACTACCTCTAAAAGTTCTAGCCACTGTCACAGGGACAGAGGAAGCATCAGATATTTTGACAGCCAACCAGCATCTCCAGTAATGAAATTAGAGAATGAGAGGGAATTGGGTCTGGAGAGATAGTACAGTGGTTAAGGCACTTGCCTTGCATGTCCTCTACCTGGGTTCAATCCCCCGCAACCCATATTCATTCACCCCAAGTACATTCAGAGTAATTCCTGAGTGCAGAGCCAGAACTAACCCCCTGAGCATTGCCAAGTGTGACCCAAAAGTAAGTAGATAGATAAATGATAGATAGATAGATAGATAGATAGATAGATAGATAGATAGATAGATAGATAGATAGATAGATAGATAGATAGATAGATAGATAGATAGATAGATAGATAGATAGATAGATAATGGATGGATGGGTGGGTGGATGGGTGGGTGGATGGGTGGGTGGGTGGATGGGTGGGTGGGTGGATTGATGGATGGATGGATAAATAAATAAATAGATAGGTAGATAAATAAATGGTAGAAGTGGCATTGGAGGAGTTATGATGCTGACCTTACATGCAGCTGACCCAGGTTTGGTCGCTGGTACCGTATATAGTTCCCTCCACCCAGCCCTGCAAGGAGTAAACCCTGAGCATAGCTGAGTGTTGACAAAAAAAAAAAAAAAACACAAAAGACTAGAGATGTGGGCTCAAAAACTGTCTTAATTGAAAGCAGAGTCTTCATGGTCTAATGATAGAGAGTTTAGAGGCAAAGAAATATCTTCCTGATGATGTTCAAAGGTTTACTACAAAGGGTAAAATTAAATATTTTATCACCTTCCATTAGGTCAACTTATAAATTTGGAAAGGTCAAATTTATAAACTGGACCTATAAAATGTGATCCCTGAGCACAGAGCTGAGAGTAGCTGGGTACCACCAGGTGAGACTCCAAAACAAACAGAACAAAAGTGCATTTATGACCTCTATTCATCTATGTACACACACATGTTGGGCACAGCCATATACCCAGTGTGTCTGTAAGTTATTCAATGTACAGTGCAAAACATTTCCTAACATCTTATACATCTGTCTCCTTGTTAGGAAACATGGGCGTGTGTCAGTGTGTGCATGTGTACATAAATATCTTTCGTTAAAGTATGTGTACCATCCCTTTAATTTTGTGGGAGGGAGGGTGTGGCGAACCTCTAGCTGGGAAGCAGTGTTTGGCCTCTGCTTCCACATATGTTTCAAATAGGATGTTCCTGAGTTGGGGGCTGGGGGATGGGGTACAGTGAGGTGCTCTGCTGAAACTATACAAAATGATAGATTTATCACCTCTAAGTTTTTTATTGGCTGTCTATTGTACTGCAATTTATTGTTTGCAAGGGCTTTATCCTTTTTTAAAAAAAATTAAGTAAGTGAATCTTCAGTAAAATATGATTGCAAGTCCTTTTTTACTGGATCTTCTCAAATTTCTCTATTAAGGGCAGAAGGGGAAAAAATGGATAATCAAATGTATCATGTCTGTGTAAAGTTTCATTCTCTTTGATAAGTATTCTTGTATAGAATAGCTAAATTTTAAATTATCATTTTTTCTTCTCTGGCTTAATCTCATTTTAGTCTCATTTAGTCTGTCATAAGCAAACTCTCATCTCTATGCCTTCAGGTAGACTGGTTTTCTTTTGCATTCCTGAAACACCTTTGGCCTAAACTGTCACAAAGGCCATCACCCTTTCTGTGTCTCACCAAACAACTTAGTAAACAGCATCTGGGACCATTTTGTCATCACCCCAGATGGATCCTTGTAATTGCAAGCTATCATACTAAAGTTGATCTGTCTGGTTTTCCTAACCCAATTCCTTAGAACTAGATAGTTAAAGCATTTTGGTAAAAGTGCCCTCTACCGCTTGTGTTGTGATGGTGATTCTTCTATCAGTTTTCTCTCTGACCATCATGGAACGCTGTAACCCTTTCAACTTCACATAACAGTTCCCTCAGTTTGACATAGGACGAACTTACCTCTTCTCAGCAATTCCTCTGTGCTTCACTAGTGGAAATCAGAAGCTGATTAAAGGAACCTTGACAGTGTACTTTGTACCTAAAATAAAGTAGACAATACTGTGGAAATGCGAAGCCTTAGCCTTGACTCCAGTGTGCTTACCTAAAATGCACCACTTAATCTCAAACCTGGATTCAGCAACAGCTGCATCGTACCATTAGCCGTAATTGTTAAGCCAGTGGCCCAGACTGAACAATTGTCAGTATAGGCTGGAGTTAAGTTTAATCTTAACCACACATTTATCTTCTCATCATTCAGGAATGGAAAAGAATTTTTACTAAACTTTGAAGTAAGCAAGACTTTTTATGTACATTATTTTTGTGGCCATCTGTTCAGGCAGCCAACTCTTGATTATCCGAGGTAAGAGAGCACCAAAAGAGGATGCTTTATTCAGACCTTTACATAATCATTATTTCAGCAAAGACCTTCATTACAGGAAAATAATAGAAATATAAGAGTCTCTTTTTCCATTTACTCCTCTTTCTTCTGGCAGAGATGCCAGTAAGCAATGAACTGTGAGGAAGAGAGAAAATTCTTTTTAAAAAAATATGCTAGTCAACTGGTCACTGAATCAAGAGTTGACTGAACTGTATAATCCCATCCAACTTCATGAACTGGCTGGTATTTATGTATGTGCAACAAGCCATTGGCTAGGCCCATGCGCCATGTTTTTGTCCAAGTCATGTGACGGAGTGGATGTTGCTCTATAATGCTGTGATTTTCCTATGTAGGGTGAACCCGGGCTTCCTGGGCTTCCTGGACTTCGGGGATAAAGGTAAATACTGCACTGTGACAGTCTCAGCTTCACCCAACTATATTTGTGAGAGTCACAAAAATCAGAGGCATTCAGGGAAATAAATGAAACCTAAAGACACGATGCTGTTCTTCCATATGATCAACCGTTTCAGCCAGTTAAGCTTTTTTCATTAGAAATGAAGCGCAGCTCTTGATAGGTCTGGCATTGCTCTCTGGACTGTGCGTTCTTGCATTTCCCTGACAGGGCCCCTCATGTAAGTGTCAGCGCTCCTGCATCTGAAATCACAGGAACTCTTTAAAATCTAAAATGCCTACCTGCACATTTTAATTTTATTCATTAAATCCTATCTGATTTTGACCAGATTGGAAGTCTTAACATTCCCATAAATCTAACATTTGGGCAGCTGTTTTTGTGATTCATTCACTACAATAATCCCTCTAAAATGTTTTGAGTTTCCCCTTCCTGTCAGTAATTCTCACTGTATAGTACCACTCCTGTGTAATAATAAATGTATGTCCTATATGCTATCTCCACACACATCCTATTTTTTAAATACTTGCTTAACTTTCCACTTTTGAGCCTTGCTTTCAACCTAAAAATGTTAGCAGCATTTTAAAAAATTGTCTAAATCATTTCTTATGGCAACTGACCAAGCTCACCTCTTCTCCCTCTGTTGGAGTTCTCCTTTAAAATCAGCTTTTTACTCTATATTTTTCTTTTAATCCTAGGACTGTTGGACAGTCATAATATGCAAGTAGAATGTTCCTGACATTGTTCTCACCTTACACAGTTTTGAATGATCCCTAGAGAGCATTACACTATCCTAAAATTAGTGTTTATATTTGGCAGTGCTGTATACACTGTTTAAATGAAAGTTATGTTGAAAACTGTAATATGAAAACTATGGTTTTAAGGACCACAAAGGTATTGGGGGTTAAGGTGCTTGTCTTGCATGTGGTTGACCCCAGTTCAAACCCTGACACCCTAGGGTTCCCCGAACACGGCTAGTATGAGCCCCCTGCAAAAATGAGAAAAATACAGTTTTAGACGATTATGTTAAATTACTGTTCCATAGACATCATAAGGTAATATATAGAATATTTTATGAAGTATTTGATAAAATGGACATACCGGAAAGCTTTATCTTCCAAATTGAGACTCAGAAATCTTGGTTCCTGGTTTTTGTTTCCAGATTAGCAGATACAGCCTTTAAATCCAGATAATATCCTTTCAATAGGTATTTAAGTCTTTCTCTTAACAACAGATTACTTAGAGATGCAAAGTCATTCCTTTTTCAATTGTTATTTGCTAAACATCATATAAAACTACATGATTTAATATTGTAGCTAATTCTTCACAGTTTTTCAGTAACTAGTCCACACTTTTTATCACTAATTGGAACATCATCATTTTTAATGGATATAAGAAAAATTATATTCAGTGTTAATTCAAAAGAACCTGGTAGCATGATAAATAAAGGGGTGGCATTTGGAAGAAGGGGCATTTTTAGTTGAAATATCACTGCTTTATAATTATATAGGGATCAGATGAGTGTTGTTTGTCCTGATTTACACACACACATACACACACACACACACACACACACCAGCACTACCCCTATCCCCACCGTCTATAACCACTAATCAGTCTTACAGTTCCAAGGCTTATTATCACTTTATTAGTTTATTTATTTGTCTGCTTTCTCTGTATACTACATATGATTATCTTTCAAAGAAGAGCACATTGTAAAGCTGAGGCCTTGTAGACCAGCCAGGTGTGCTGTCCAGGTCAGCATACAGGCAGAAACCTCAGAGCAGCCTGCAGGTGCTGTGTCCCTTCTAAGTGGAAGGTAGTCTAGAAAGGTGAAGTATTAGTCTTTCCCTCTATAAAACCAGCCATTGCAAAAGCCATTTCAGGGACTACTATTTGTTATCATTATGTTTTCTTTTCCTCCATGGTCCCACCTTGAAAACCAAACCCAGAACATTTCCATAGCAATCTGTAGACTAGTACAGGTGTTTTGAACTATTTCAAACTAGAAGGAGGATGTTGGTGAATTGCCACCTCCAATAAGTACTTTTCTTCCTGGGGCCATTGGAACTTGCCAGATGTCTTGTGTTGAAGTGGTATAGCTGCTCTTTCCCTTTATTTCCCTAACTCTGAATAGTAACTATAATAACAGAAAACTATCTGCTGACAAGCATTTTTTGACATTTATGGCAAGATACTTTTGCCATATGATTATCAAGTACTGTTGGTTAATAATTTAAATTGCAAAATCTAATTTTGATATAATAAGCTTTCTTTTTTGCTTGAATTCAGGATCTTTTTATACAGTAGTAGGTACTCTGTATAAACAATTTTGTAAAGGAGATAATTTAAGTCATGTCATAGTTTTTAGTTGTCAATGGAGATGTATAAATTTGGAGTTCAAAGTTATGTGTAAGTGTGATGCAGCTTCATTACCTTGAGAAGACTTTTGTTCTTTTCATCTGCCTTGCTTCTGTTAGGGGACTAACCACAAGACAATTAGCCACGATTGTCATTTGAATGAGTAGCAATATTTAAAAGATTAAACAACCACATGTGTGTTTCATGGATACCCATAGACTATGAGGCAGCAAGAATATTAGTCATAATCTTCTTGGGCTTGTGTGTTGTTTATGCTTTGGAAATACTTCCTGTTGCTATTCATCCCCTTCTTATCTGCCTGTACAACAGAGAGCATGCAAATACCATTGGTCTTATCCAGGCCCTTGAGGAAACCAGCCATGACATACCAGGACAGCTTTGATTCCCCACCTGTTGCTCTCGGAGAATGGTTGGAAACTTAATGAGCATCCAAATGCCTTCCACACAGCTCTCAGGAAGTGAGCAAAGCATCTAAATACAGACAGCAGGCTCATCTCTCTATCACCTCAACGTCCCAGGCAGAGAAGAGCACTAAGGCCTGGGCATATGTAGTTTAAGTCACTAAAGCACATACTTAATTCCAACCTACTCTTATGCTTCCTGTACAAGTATTCAAACATCCTGTTCCCATGTGGAAGACATTTGGAATTCCTATTTCATGCATTCATGGTTCATATAGTGTCAAGATGTTCAACTGGGAAAATCAAATTATGCACAATGTACCATGCAGACATTGATCTTCTGGAAAAGATTTGAGCCCAGAAAATTATTTTTATAAACAAGCTTTCAAGCATGGTTTTACTGGTAAAATGCATCCTAACTAGCCTTTCTTATACTACATAGAAAGGTTAGTTGCAAAGTTCCTTTTTTTTTAAACTTTCCACACTTATTTTGAAAAATATGAATAGATGACTTACCTATGCCTTTAATGATTATAGTACTCTCGTAATGAAGCAATAGGAGGTAGTGATTGAGACACCAGATCATAGAAACAGATACAGGAATGCAAATCCTGGTTCTACCTTTCACCAGTGGTGTGATGCCAGACAAGTTACAAACAGTCTCTCTAGGACCTGATCTCTTAAAAACCAGGGCTCAGTCTTGGACCAAGCAGAGAATATAGTTGGGAGATGAATTAATATATGTGCAGCCACTAAAATATTGCTGAGCAGATATAAATGCCATATAAATTTTAACCGTTGTTATTTCTTGAAACACTCAGAATGTTGACATACCTGTTCTCTTAGGACCTTTTATTGAGAGGGTAATTTTAACTATGGGACATAAAGTTATCTAAATGATACACATTAGTAGAAATAAATTCTAAAAATTCCTTCAAAGTGATGAGTGAATGCTACCTTTAAAAGTGATAATATTGTGGGCTGTTCCGGGTTGAATATCTAGCATCCCATATGATTCCCTAAGAACCAACAGGAGGATCCCTAAGTGTAGAGTCAAGAATAACCCCTGAGCACTACCAGTTGTGGGCCACAAAACCAAAAAAGGAAATGAAAAAAAGAGCAATAAGGTCAGCTACATTCTCTTCAAATGTGCCTTCACACTCTCCCCCTTTCAAGGAACAGAAAGTGAACAAACAAAGTTCTGGACGGTACATGTGGTTTTGTCCAACTTCTCTTTGCTGCTCACAGGAAAAATCATCACAGAATGATGGAAATTCTCGGCTCCCCTCACAGTGCTACCTAGCTCACCACAGTTTTTCATAAATATAGATTGTCTTGCTTTTCTCTTTCTCTCTTTCCAATATAGACCACAACTTTATCTCATTATATCAAGAAAATAAATTGGAAAAATATATAACATTAAAATTAATACAGTAAAGACATACTTCACAAAAAATATATCACATCAGAAATAAAAAATACAACTTATATAGCAAAGAAATTTTTTATAATATACCTGCTTTTAGGACTTGATATTTTTTGCCCTGACTTCCACATGAAGTGAAAATTTGACATTCAGATAAAAACTTCTGGATTGGAAGGTTTATAAGATGGCAATCAATCCTTTGACTCTAATGTTATAAAATCATCAGTGACACTACATTACATAAAGGTCTGCTAGTACAGGTGGCAGAGACATATAACTTTGGCAATTCTTAAAATCAAGTGTAGCGCTCAGGAATCTAATACAAATGTTTCTGGAGATGAGGCTCCTTTCTTAGAAATATCAACTCAAATTCTTTAAATGGCAGAAGAAAGATGTTTTTTGGAAGTAACACAGGATGTGAAATAAATTCCTAAAAGAAAAAGAAAAGGAAATACTAGTTAAAAGAATGGCATTGTGTTATTGCCAGTTATAATTATTCCCTGCTTATACAAAGTACGTATGAGTGGTTGAGTAAATTTGGGTTCAATTTGAAATCTCATACAACCAGAAATCAGAAATTTGTAGTAGCCGTAATGAAACCTCCAATAAATACACTGGATGTGCTTTCATGATGTAATCCTGTTAGGGAAAGAAGAAATCAGAAAGGTATGTTTTCCAGGTTATAATAAACCTGCTATTGTAGTTCATTTTCATCATAACCACTAATATGTTTTAATTTATACTCAAATTTGCTCCGTAGGGGAAATATATGTTTTAAGGACAGAGTCTATTTTCTCATTCTTTTTCTCCCTCAATAGTTTTACAAATCAATCATTACCAAAACTGTCTGCCCGGAGGCTCTTATTACAACAAATGTTTTTTGCTGTAATCCTCAAAAGCAGGTATCATGCTGACTTGAATTCTAATTAGCCTTTAAGCAAGAAGAATATTGTATGGCTAATGTATTTGGTGTCAAGAAACATTAATCAAAATTATTGGTGATGCTTTTAGCACCCAGGCAAATCAGCACATATTTTTCAAACCCTGTTGTACTATTTTTGGGGGCAATGAAAATTGAATCTGCTTTAAGGTAATAAATATCATGGAAAACTTGACGAGCTTTAAGCTGGCATTTTAGAGGGGTTTCAGACAGGTTAAGAAAATAGTATCTTTTATTCCTTTAATTGATAATGACATAAAAATAAAATAAATGGTAACAAATGAAAAACCAGAGGTTTTTCTGTGGACAAGAGCTAATCAGTTAGGACTTTCTGGACACCATTCTATTAGCAAATGGAAAGTTCTGGAAGTTTGTAGGGAAACACCTGGCAAACCAGTTCTGTATGAATGAAGCTGTCCTTTCATTTCTTACCTTGACTAATAACCCCATCTAAGCATTTGTAGATTCTCCCTTCTATACAAAGAACATTCTTTATTTAAGTTTGACAAGAGTATTTAGTGACTTTTTATAAGAATTTTTAAGAGGCTAAAGTCACCTGAAAAACTTTCTTTCTTTTGTTTGTTTGTTTGTTTTTTTTTTTTTTTTTGTGGGGGTGGGGGGGGGCAAGTGATGCTCAGGGCTTGCTCCTGGTTCTGAATCACTCTCGCGGTGCTCAGAGGACCATATGGAATGCTGGTGTTGAACACTGTCTGCCATATGCAAGATAAGGACCCGACCCTCTTGGTCTCTGGTCCCAGAACTTTCTTAAATGTGGTTTTGGAGAAAAATCAGTCCAACTGTGTTTTGGAATTCTAAGATATGAGCCTTTAGAAGGACAGTTAGATATCAGAAGGAATTTCTAGCTTTCCCTTGTCTTTTTGTACTTTGTAAGACCAGTTTTTGTAGCTCTTTTAATAACAAAGATGGTCATTGTTTGCACCTGATTTGGTTTTGTTCTTGTTTGTTGTCCTTCAACCAGAATACATGAGATTCAAGCTCTCTCAATACTGTTTCTAAAAAAAATTTTAAGTAATTACAAATGAGTTAAACAAAGATTTCAGTCAAAAAATTTTGTGTGATTTTTTTCCTTTTATCTCACAGTGAATAGTACCCACATTCCTAGCACTACATTCTAATGTACACCATTTTATGAAAGCACAGAGAGGAGTGTGAGCCCTAATGAGACTATGAAGTCAACAAGAGAATTTTGGGGTGCAATATAGGATTTGGAGCCAGAGAGAGAGAGCACAGCAGGTAGGGATCTTGTCTTGCACACAGTTGACGTAGGTTTGATCCCTAGTATCACAGACACTCCCCTGAACACCACCGGGAATAATCCCTGAGGTCAGAGCCAGGAGTAAGCGCTGAGCACTGCCAGGAATGGCCCAAACAAAGCAAAACAAACAAACAAAAGACCAGGATAATTTTTCAAATAGAGTTACTGTTGCTTACTTTCATTGGGTGGAACAGAGCAAGATGGGCACTGTGGCTGCCAACATGCTTTAATTATACTTGGGAAAAATCAGCGTATGGCAATTAAGTTCTCCAAAATCAGTCCCATGTTTGATTGCTCCGATCACAGTTCTCAGTGCTTTCCAGAAATCTGGCTCCACAACTTCATGTGCCCTGGCTCTCTTTGAGGCTCTCATTCAAATTAGCAACCTGTATCCAAGTTTCAGATAGGATGGCTTTCCTTGGCTCCCAGGAGTTCCCTGCAAAGCCTTTGCTGTGCTTTATCCCAAACATATAGTATTTCTTTTTTTTTTAAGTATTTTATTATACCACCGTGAGATATACAAATAAAAAGATATACAATTAAAAAGTTCATGTTTGGGTTTTGGTCATACAGTGTTTCAGTATTTCTTCTATCATATTCAAATCCCAGTTCCTTTACCAAAATCACAGCTCCTCTATTATTTTTATTTTCTAAAAACTCAATACAAAAATATGTTTCAAGGATTTTTTGGTTTGTTTTTTGAGGACTGAGTTTTTTTTGTGATTTTATTATTATTATTATTTTGATATTTGTGATTTTTATTTTTTATTTTTAATTAATATTTTATTATACCACCATGAGATATACAGTTACAAAGTTGTTCATGTTTGGGGTTTAACGCTTTGATGGTGAGCTATTAATTAAGGAATAGGCATGACACACAGAGGAAGAAATCAAATGCAGTATCTGAAATGAGACCAGAAAATTAAAATAAATATTTCTTCCTTTTTCAATTTGATTGGGACTTGATTCTTGGCAGTACAAACAAAGATTATTTCTGTTTCTCTGACAACCATTTTAATCATTGGTTAATAATTAAATGGTAAACTATTTTAATCATTTCTGCTTCTCTGACAACCATTTTAATCATGTGACTTGGGTAGCAGAATATACTGCAGACTATTAATGATGCTTTTTCAGATTAAGCTATTGGATAGTATTAAGGCTACTACTAGTATGTGTGTATATGTATATATGTATGTATATTTATACACATATATATACACACATTCACGAGTGTGTATATATGCACACATGTGTATATATACACACACATACACACAGATATATACTTTGATAAAATCATAGCTCAGTCCTTAAGAGCATGACTTTATATTATTTATATTTTTTCCATGTTTGTCCCAAGAGTAGACCTAGTTGGACCTTTCCAGGACCAGTGGGGAGGAGAGGGGAAGACAACAATAAAACTAACAGATTAAGCCTGGATTTAATTGTTATGGTCATGGTAGAGGAATAGAAAACTTTAACATACTTGTTCCTCTCCACTTTGTCTCCCCTCCCTCTTCCCCCCCTTCTTGCCCCAAATTCCTCCACTATTCCTTCCTCTCCTCTCTTTCCCATTTTATTCCTCTCCCTGTAGTGAAGCCCTAGCTTTGCAGCTATAACACTTTGAACTCTGTTGTTCAAACTCTGTTGTTCTGTTGTTGAACTCTGTCTGTTGGTCCTCTCCACTCTTAATTTCCTCCAATCAAAGCTCTAATTTGAATAGAATTTTTGTGTTCATATAATCATATCCTCAGTGATAATAAAATTAAATGCCTAAAGTATCAGTCTCCTCAAGGTAGTGAATGAAGAAAGAAGCGGGTAAATGAGAAAAATAGATCCGCATATGTGTGTGAACCTTAAGAGGAAAACATTGATTGAAGTAGCTCTGAAGGCATCAGTGGTCTTTGTAGTTTATTCCCCGTTAGTCTTAGGGCTCTGGTACCTAGACAAGACCACCACATTGCCCATTTTTCTTAGCTTTTTTGTTGTTGTTGTTGTTGTTGTTGTTGTTGTTGTTGTTGTTGTTGTTGTTTCATGTGGGGTCAGGGGACAAAGTGTCAGCCCTTACCCAGATGTGCTGGGGGGTTACTCCTGGCTCCGTGTTCAGGGATCACTCCTTGTGATCTGTGTTTGAAGCATGTTAATTTGCTCAGGGATCATATGCTGGGTTGCTGGAGATCAAACTGGAGTCAGGTGCTTGCAGAATATGTGCCTTAACTCCTTTCTCTCCAGCCCCATCTTGTCATCTTTTCCAAAGCATTAACTTATCATCAGTGAAATGGTTAATGTTTCAGGAAACACTGTATTTTATAGTTCTGCTTCGTTGGTAGAGCTCTCTGCCTGTTTGCCTGTGCAAATCCACATTTCCCCTGATTGTCATGACCAGTATCTGCCCTTTCCAGAGGCTTTGTGCCTCATCCTCATGTTATTTCCATAAGAGCTTATTGAAATTATCATTTGGATTTTCTGACTCAGGTAATTGCCTCGAAAAGATTTATTAAAACAACTCTAAATTGAACCTTTCCTTTATTCAAAATAATGTATGAGCTTCATTGTATTATAGTTTTCCGACTTTCTCTCTGGTATCTCTACTTCCCCATTTATTCAGACATCAGTACTGAACAATTTTCAGTTTAGCAGTCTCATATTTGTCATTGACTCAATGAGTGCCATGTATGAAAACTTCTCTAAGAATGATTATTTAGTCCAGTGGAATCAGTTTCTCTTATTTATTTCCCTGTGATCTTACTTAACTCATTTTTATATAATAAGACTTATTCCAAAAAAGCTTCCAAAAGTGATCTGTCAGTACCTCAGTTAGTGCAGGAGTTCAGGCACAACTTTGCTTGTGACAGACTGAGGTTTGATCCCCAACATGGCATATGGCATAAGGCCCACTCAAACCCTGACGGAAGGAATCCCTGAGCACCACCGGGTATGGCTAAATTAAACCAATGTGTTTGAATCATATTCATTTCTTTCTGATTATTTCTCTTCTGGTTTCTCCCCTGACCTAATCAATGAGAATGAGAGTGACAGTAAAAATAAATCATTTGTTCATTTTTTAAGTCATATCAAAGTGTCTGTAACACTGTAGGTTGTCATAGCCTTTCTCCAGAAATTTCAAGAGATTCTAGAACCTTTCCATTGCCCATACTCCTCATTAGACAGAATCATATTTTTTCTTTGTTGTTTTTTTTGAGTAACACCCAGTAATGCTCAGGGGTTACTCATGGCTCTGCACTCAGGAATTACTACTGGCAGTACCTATTCTATACCTATTCTGGCAGTAACTATTCTACTCTATAGCTCTGGCTCCAGAAAGATTTTTTAAAGGCTTGTGTTGATTTAGGAGATTTCAAGAGATATGGCCTTTTCGCCTGCCCTTCCCAAAAGGAGGCAAGCTCATTCTTAGTAAATCTGCATTCTAACCTACACATTGCTATTGTGGATTAAACTTTGTTTAGTTTTACAACCCCAAATATCTTGGGAGGTATATATTGTCTCATAAAATGATAATATAGTCACATGAGAAAAATACATAGTTCTTCAAGGGAGCAAAGAAGCTCTGAGTGTAAGTTGTAATGAAACAAGAATCCCAACTGCATATCAGCTATTGGGTGTGAAAATGTTGGGTGCTGCTGTTACTCCTAATAATAAGTAATAATAGCCTATAATATCAGAGCAATAGTAATAGTGAGCATTTATTGTTTTTTTGACATCTTTCTAGTGATGGCCTTAATTTCTCTTGCTTCCTCTATTCCATAAGTTTTGATTAAGCCATTTCTTAATAATGCTACAATCTTCCATTCTCTGACATTGCAGGATGCCAACTTGTTAAGTCAGTTTTAAGTCAGTTATATATACTTTGTACCAACAGTTCTCAACAGTTTGTCCTCAAAAATCCTTTGGAACCCTTCAAAATTGGGGTTAAGAGAACTTCTGTACATTGATCTTGATATTTCTGTATTTGAAAAACAAAGCTGAGAAATTTCTAAAGCCCGTTGTAAGTTAATTAAATAACATGTTTTTGAAATGTAACTGAACTTTCCAAGACAAACAAACAAAAAGTTAACAAGAGTTACAGTGTCATGCTTTTTTTAAAAAATATCTTTAATGTACTGCTTAATCCAAGGCAGCTGGATTCTCATATCTGCTTCTGCATTTAATCTGGTGCGGTTGGTTATTTTAGCTTAAGTACATGAGGAGGGCCCTCATGCGGATACTCCTGTGGACAAGTGGAGATAATTTGAATAGGTTTTTTTCTTTTTGGGTTACTCCTGGCTCTTCTCTCAGGAATTACTCCTGGCAGTGCTCAGGGGACCATATGGGATGCTGGATATCTAACCCGGATTGGCTGCATGCAAGCCAAATGCCCTACGTGCTGAATAGCGTTGTCATAAAATTGTATGCAAACTTTGCTTTGATACTACCCCAATACTGCAAATAGAATGTTTTCAAGTACAAGATAGTTTCTCAAAGTTTTAGGTGCAGGGTGAATTCTGAAACCCCATCTTAGGACTTTTCTTACTTTTTTTCCTACACTGGTGAAGGTACATGACTAGATGTTGTGAGAACCCTGGAGAAAGCTTCAAGGTATAAGAAATAATCTAAGCAGTTAAGGCCGCAGTAGTCTTTTTTTGAATTCTCTTTTATCTTGACCCTGAAGCCAGAGGGACCAAAGAATAGTCATCTCCTTCTTTATCCTTGCAAAACAGAGAGAATCAGAGAGTGTCCCTGTAGGGATCAAGGGCTCTGAAACTCTGATCCTAGGGCTGAGTGTGCTATTTCCTCCTGAACAAATTGAAATAAGAGACCAAAAAAAAAAATGTAAGATACTTTCCTGGAGTGGAATGATTAGGTGTAAGTGATCATACACTAAGCCTTCACTTTAGCCAACAGTGGAGCCAGATCACTGGTGTGATACACTGGATCACATGCTCCGTATCCAGGAGCCTGGTTTTGATCCCAGAGCACCACCAAATGTGGCACAAGAGCCAAAATTTTTAAGTAAAATAGCTGGCATTAGTAGTGCTAAAGTCACTGTGACTTTCAAATGCACTGCATTTCAAGTGTATTTTGAAGCAAAATTGTTTTTACCATAAACATTATATTTAAACAAACAATTTAATTTACAAGTTAAAATTTAATGTATGTACCTTTTTTTAAAAAGAAATGGTATATATCTGGAGCTGTAGAAATAGTACAGGGGTTAAGGCACTTGTCTTGTATGTCAGTGACCCGGTTCAACCAGGAGTGATGGCTGAGCACAGCTGGGTATGGTCAAAAAGCAAAAATAAAACACATCTTTACTACTGACATCACAAAATGTTATTTATTTGTATGCTTAATCTTTTCTACAAACTAACACTAATCCTAAATAAGAAGAAACATTTGCAACCTTTGCTCTTTTTTTCTTTTTTTTACTAGTATATTTTGCTGCTGATTTGTTTGCTTTCCCTAACAGTGAGTTAACTATTTCTACCTGAAGATATACAGTGTTATCTGTTCATTAACTATTAACTTGCATCAGATTTTCATGTTCATAAGTTGTTACCAATGATATATATAATATGATATATAATGATATATATATGACTGTAATACAGATTTATTTTTTCCTAAGAATATAGAATGAAAATTTTGCATTCATATATATTGTCTTATTAGGAGAAATGTGGTGCTTAAAAATAAATGTATTTTTTGGGGGTCGAACAATAGCCCAGCGGGTAGGGCATTTGCCTTGCGCGTGGCGGCCTGTGCTGGCCCGGGTTTGATCCCTGGCATCCCATATGGTCCCCGAGCACCTCCAGGAGTAATTCCTGAGTGCAGAACCAGGAGTAACCCCTGAGCGTCACTGGGTGTGACAAAAATAAATAAATAAATAAATAAATAAATAAATGTGTTTTTATTACTTGACTAGTAAGTCAAACTTTTATAACATGTAGGATAGTCATCACAGATCTTCTGAATATAATTGATTTTCTTTTCAGTCCACTAAGAGATCCAGTCAAAATTATTTATTCAGGTTCTCCTTTCTATTATGTGAAAGTGTATGTGGACAGGCAAATTTGAAGGACTTTCACGAACAATAGACATAAAGCATCAGTGCCGCTCCAGTTTCTCATACCGGAGTCTCAGAGTCAGAAATAAATAAATTTCAGTTATTTATCAACATGAAGGATTTTATAGGACTGATATCCTTTTTCCCCACCCAATTTTATATGGCCTATTCTTAAAATACACTTGCTTAATGAGTATTCCATGATTTTTTACTTCTTTTAAAGCAAAATCTCTGTACCTTCTTGCTTCCTTTCCAACATCATAAAACGAAGATTTAAATATCAGTGCTTTGGAAAAGGCAGATTTACACATTAGAAGGTTTACACATTAACAACAACCCCAGCAAAACATTGGCTGCCCTTCGTTTATATCCCAAAACAAGAATATATGGTTACTTGCACATCTCCCTTGGCTACAGATTTAAGGGCACCCACACCACTTACTCCTCGTCACTCCTACAGACCCCTCTACATAGATTTGGTCATTGGTAGAATAGTTTATAGAATAAGACATTCTACACTTAAAACTGCAATGATAAAAATTAGCAACAAAAAGACAGATGAAGGGGCACACTGGGTGACAGCTAAGCATCATTTCCCCAAGTGAGCAATGCTGCTGTCCTGGAGTGCACTGAAAAGATATGGGAAGTGACAGCCTCGTGTGCAACTGGAGGACTCTTTCTGTTCTCGTGAAGAAGGTAGATTTCAGGGAGGGGCATGAGTAATTTTTTAAGCGGGTGGTAGGCTAAATAAGTTTGGGAATTTCCAATGAATCTAGTTCATGGTTCATGTGTACCATCCACCAGCGCACATCGTGTTCACTCATTCCAAAATAATTCATTCCCATGGCTCACGGGGGCACTGTAGAGGGGTTCTGTAGAGGTTGTACAGGCTTGGTATGGCTTATTAAATCATTAGTTATTGTCTTTGGATTCACTCCATCCCTTTTCCCTTCCATGAAAGAAGTGAGAGAGGAAGGGAAGGGCTAATAACTCCAACCATTTTACCACAATTGTCTCCTCCAGTACCAGCCCCCATCCTGAAGCTATCAGGGGCTCTAAAAAGCACAAGTAGGGATGTCTGAAAGGGGCTTGTTAGGAATAACCAAAGGTCCTCTTATCAGTCAATAAAGCCCAAAGATTTTAGTAGCCCCATGCCAGAAATCAAGAACAAGAGTAATTACATTTTTTAAAATTATTTCACTGCTAGGTTTAACACAAGTAGGAGAGATGCAATTATGGAGGTATGACCTGAAGAGAGATTTTTTTTCTTTCCTGAATCTCTTGTCCAGTCACATCTTCTCCATCAGTCATCTGTTGCTGCTCTCAATATTCCCCCTCCTAAGCTTGTGGGGATTAGGGGCAGAAGAGATGATCATTATCTCATAGTTTCAGAAGAATAGGCACTTGAAGGAGCTTGGAGACCTGTAGTTCAGGGTCTCAGGAGGATGGAATCAAGCTGTGAGCTCTATTCACACTTCAGGTCTCCACTGAGGTTGATCATGTGGTCGCAAACGCATTTGCATGGTCTTCCACAACATTGGTCCTCACAGGACACATTCCAAAGGGCAGCTTCCCCCAAAGCAACTGTTCCAAGTCAGCAAGAAGCAGAAGTAGCCCCTGAATGGAAGTCACAGTCTTTTTGCAACTTAGTTCTCAGAAGGGATTTTTCCATTCTTCCGCCTGAGTCTGTTCATTAGCTCTGAGTCTGTAAATCCACATTTCAGTGGAGGGGACCACATGGGGGCTTGAATCACAGGATTGGAAATTGCCGATGCCTGTTTTAAAGACCTACCACATACACCCAAACATAATGGATCTCAGTTTGATGATGATACCAAACTTGGATGGCAGATGAGAAAGTAGGTCATAATGACATTAATTTAGTTTTTGTATCACTTGTACTTTATTAATGGCTTCTCCAAAACCACTTTCACTGATTAAAAACCAGCCCTGATTAATTTTATAGTCAATAGCTGGATCACGGTAAGAGAACTGTATATAATCAAGGGTGAAAGTCCCCATAATAGGAATCAGATTGCCTTTACTTATTTCCTGTCAAATGAATGACAATCTCATGCCCTCTCCATTTTTAAGGGTGAACCAGGTTTCATTGGTCCTCAAGGAGAACCAGGCTTACCAGGCTTGCCAGGAACAAAGGTAAATGGCGTCTTTTTTTCTATCACTACTTCCTGGAATTTTCTGTCATATTTTTTGTCATGTGTCTTATGTTTGCCATGATGTTGAAAGAAAATTTCAAATTGTGTTATTTAGGTGACAAATTTTTTTTCCTAATAAAGAACTAACTGAAAAGACCCAAGCTATGGGTCAGTAATAAATCATTAACTAACATGTATAAGACTCTGGGTTCTACACCTGGCAACCCCAAAAACAAAACTAAACTAAGAAATCTTAAGGCAAGATATCAAGATGATGGGACATATTGGTTGTTCCAGTTGACCTGCAAATTATTCCTAAGCTCTTTTGATGCTTTTTAGACTCTGACCTTACAGAAAAGTCAGAGAATTGTGTGGAGGAAAGATAGAATTCATTGACTCCTGGTCCTCATCACCAATTTTTGGTCACACTTGTAAATCAGACATTATTACTGCTCCCCCTTCACTCCCTGGATTTCAAAGGCAAGTACTGATATCATATAGATTCCTGTGTACCTAATCCCCAAATGATCCATCCTGAGCAACATCTGCAGAGAGATTCTATAATGAAAACCACCTCCTGATCTTCCTCTTGGCAAACCTAGAGAGGGATCTGAAAGCAAAGTCTTTATGCCACCATATAAAAACCATGTTGCTGGGAGACAGGCCCATAGTTCTCTTTTTATCTACCCAGTAGGACATAAAAAGGTACAGCTCTGAGGACGGAACTTTATTCATGACAGACTCGTGAATCACAGAAGAGGCAAAATTAGATCAAACTGCATTCTTTGATTTTTTTTAAACCATAGAAGTCTTTGCCTCCGTGTGTGTTGCGTTCACCAGAAAGAGGCCAGGATGGTTTCCAAGAGCTAGAGAAATATGTTCATGCTCTGCTCTGACAAAAGGATCCTCATTTCTGCTGGTCAAGAGAAAATTACTCTAATCCTCATAAATGGAAACTATGTGTGCCTAAGGGGACTGAAACTTGGTCAAATTTATGCAAAATTGCTATTTTCTCAAGAAATGTCTTTTCATATAATGAGCTGCCAGGCTTATTGGCAAAATGTGAGGTGGGGACCGGGAGATTGCTCAAGGGCCTGCTTGTAATACAGGAACCCCAGATTCAATTCCCAGCACCACATGGGTTTCCCAAGCCCCAAGAGCACCACGCTGGGAGCTACCCCTGAGCACCACTGAGTGTGACCCTCCAAACACCCAAAAGAGAAAATCGTCTGGTTAAGTCTGAACAGATTTGACAAGAAAAGACACTTTGGGAACAAAAGAAAAATAACAAGAGACTAATGAGCATTCAGGTTCATATAAGTTTTATTGCCTTTGTTCAGGCCTGTACCCTCAGAGACAGATGTAAAGAGACCAGTAGCATCATGTATAAACACCCCAAAAAGGTGGAAGGGGGGAGGCTGGCCTGAGCCCCGAAGCAGGGTTTCTACACCTTTTTCCAACCATGACCCCTTCAACCTTGTTCTTTTCTGGGCCCAACTGTCCTAAAAGCAAGCTAGTACAGCACTCTCTCTTTGAAGAGAGACCTCTAATGAAGGAGGAGGGTGGACTTGTGCCTTTTTTAGGCAATCAGAAATAGAAATCTGATTTCAGTATGCTGTGTAACCAAGCATCTAGATTATGCTGGGAGGCAGCCACATCAGTCTAGAGAAATGAGATTTTTATTCCCAATAATTTAGAATCCTTTCATATCCTTGAGTCATTCAACACATTCTTTGTAAGACATTTCTTTAGAATTTGAGAATGGAGAGAAAAGTTCACAGAGCCATTTTCTCCCCTTCTGATGTACCATTCCAGTATATGTGCGTGTGGAAGTAGACAGTAGATGAGATGAAAGGAAGAAGTGAGTAAATAAAAATATGTTTCCAGAGCATGAAAAGCAACTCATTGGGGATATTGTAATAAAGGATTCTGCACAAAAGATATATAGACTCCATCCGCTCCTCGTGAGATTGCAGGTTTTCTAAGACTTGAGTTTTTTCCTAGTAGAACTTTATGGCTGCCTTTTTTTAAAATAAGGCATTTTAAGTATACTAATTTATATATATACATATATATACATATATACATTATCTTATATATATACATATATATATGAACATTGCATAATTATATATATATAAGATAATCCCATATAGTGACAGAAGCCGTCTGTTTGTAGTCCCTGAAAAATCCCTCTAGATATTGTCCATTTCCTGCGTACAGTCCAACCTCACACCTTCCTCCCAGACTCTCCATGTTCACATGCTCCACAGAAGGTGCTGATAAACTGACTGAAATTTCTTTACTAGTGTCCTAGTCTAGTCCCTGTCCCCTGCAAGACCTCAGAGCTTCCCAGAGTGGACATGCTGTAAATCAGCATCTTGGCACTTCAAGTATTACATCAATCAGCCCATCAGACCCGACCCTATTTTCTTCTCCTTTCCAAGATGAAATCAGTCCATTCAGAAAACAGGTCCCGCTACCCCCAGGGACCACTCCCGTTTAAGCCACTAGCAGCCTAAATTTCAGACCTGTTTGATGACTAAATTTCCCTTATCACATAGGAGACCCAACACTTTCTACTCAAACTTTCTTTGAGGAATATAAAACAGCTCTGTATTTCTGGAGGCGTGGCAAGATTTTAAAGCTTTTTTTTTTTTTTTTTGCGTTTTTGGGTCATGCCCGGCAATGCTTAGGGGGTTACGCCTTGCTCTACAGCTCTACACTCCGGAATTACTCTCTAGCAATACTCAGGAAACCATGTGGGATGCCAAGGATCGAACCTGATCAGCCACACACAAGGCAAATGTCCTACCCACTGTACTATCGCTCCGGCCCCAGCTTATCTATTTTTACCCAATAGTTTCCTAGCTAGATGTAGCCTAAGAAGATGACCAGAGATGGCAAGAGATTTACATATAAAATTGGACACTAAGTACAGTTTTAAGTTACACCTCTCCATTCAAAAGCTTTGGACTTGGGGAAATTTCCTTGACCTCTCTGAGCTTTGGTCTCCTTGCTGATAGGCAGTGGATGAGATCTTCTTCCTCTTTTGTCTTGAGGATGATTTTGGAGCATGCACAGAGAGAATCCCATCCTGATCTGGTGCTCATCAAGCACTCAGTCAAAACCAGAAACTGTTGCCAAATAAGCACAGACCATCCTTCAATACTCAAGTCTCACCTCACATCTGAATCCTTCAAACACCTCTTGGTTTCCTCTTTTCTCCATGGAGAATTCCCCATTTCACCTTGATTCTTGGCTGAAGTGTTCTCGCAGGTCTGTGTCTGTTGGATCGGATCACTGTCTCCTTGAGGGCAGCAACCTTGTTCAGACTCAAGTATCAAGCACTGTGGCATCTCTCTCTTGCACCATTCCAAATATTGTTTTTAATTTGGTCAGGCATGCAGTCAGTCCTATAACTGTCTTCTTTTTTAGAGAGAAACTGAGACTTTCAGAGTTTAACCAACTTGTCCCAGAACACAAGACTGGTAGATAACCAAGCCAAGATGTGGAATCATACCAGCTTCTGTCCCCTTAGAGAACATACAGAGGGTCTGTCTGGTGCAAAATCTGTCCAGTACTGTTTTCAGGTATAGTGATAGCCTTCACCCACTCTCTTAAAATCTATTTACCAACACCTCTGATGGGCATTTACCAAAACACCTCCTTTTCTCAAAAATGGACATATGACCATAGAGAGGCCTCAGAGGGCAGAATGTATGCTTTGCTCCAAGTTCAATCCCCAGCATTACATGGTGTCCCAAGCATGGTACCAAGAGGGAACTTGAGTCAGTTAACTGATTACTTAATCATATGAGTATGCTAATAGAAAGATGAAACCATTGTTTTTGTTACATGAGAGAATTCACGTTAAAATTAATACAGTGCTGGGTTCATGGTCAATGATAGCCCTCTGATTTCTTTGATTTTATTCACTTGTTAATCTACATCGGTCAACTTTTGAGCAAGTGGACAGAGGAGGAGCTTGTTACTTACCTGCTTTGTAATTTATGACAGGGTGAACGTGGGGAGCTGGGGCCCCCGGAAGAGGAGAGGCGTGGAGAGCCTGGTATCCCAGGACCTAAGGTCAGTTCCCCGGACACAAAGAGTGAGTCTTGGAGAGGAAGTTGCATGCTCTGCAACAGCTTTTTTTCAATCTTTTCCAACCTTGTTTCCTATGTCTTCTCCTATCCTACTAGCTGACCCTTAAATCTTGAGCTGTGTTCCCCCTTATTCACACAATTTGGGGATATACTAGGGACAGAGGGGGAGAGGGGCCGGTGAGAACCACAGCGCTAGAAGGTGAAGCAAAAAATTCTCTTTCTTACATTTCTTATATTATGAATGGTGCTTAAACAGCCAAAATCACCAGCAGTTTCTTAAATTCACACCAATTGCCTCTTTTCAAATGGGGAGTTCCCAGTGTGACTTTTCCGGTCTACTCTGTTTTCTTCTGTGAACAGATATAACAGCGTGTCCAAATAGGAAGGGCTGTCTTTTTTTAGCACGTTATTATCACTCCATGAATATTAAGATTCACTGAGGAGAGCATGGAGAGCATGCTGAGTTTGTTTCTTAGTAGCCAATGGTGGTAGCACCTTGAAAATATTAGGCTAAGGGTATATTAACTCTTCAATCCATACTCCTCACTTCCTGAGAACTAATATGGTAACACTTTAATTTAATAAGCCATCTCAAAATACAGGATCTGATTTACTCTGATGACAAGAAAATGTGTGCAGACCAACGCTGTTGAAACTAATGAGAATCATTCACAGATCTGCCCCATCTCCTGATGGAGAGCAGTCGTCAGAGCAAGGGTGGAAGGGGCTTTGGTGGGGAAAGCAGGGAAGAGTTCCACAATCCGGTGATGAGCTGTGGGAAGATCTACTAGGGCTGTTAGAATACGGGGGTGGCCGTGTTTCTTGGCGTGATTCTGTGCCACTGCTAACTTCATGTTCTGTATTTCCGCTGTCATTTCCTCTTTCTCATCTTTCTATTCTCCTGCCATAGGGAAAACAAGGTGAATCAGGATCTAGAGGCCCAAAGGGGTCCAAGGTCAGTAACAGGACAACCATTTTCAGTAGACTGAGGTCCTCAAGAGTTGAATTTTTTGCTTTTCTTCAGAAACTCGTGCTTTAGATTAAACTTTCACAATGGGATTGCAGTCATCTCATGCCGATCTCAAACAATCCGTTTCTTTCATGTTTGTTTCATGTGTTCTTGTACTTCAACTATTCCATAATAAAAAATATGGTTTCCTTTATCATAAGAATAACTTTGTTACTTAAAATGCATGTGGCATCATCTTATCTTTTCACTCTTATTTTTATTCACTATTTTTCACCTGATTTTTTCAGTCTTATGTTTATTTTCTTATTATTCACTTATATTTGCACTTTTCAAATTTATCATAAATGTTCAAATTACACTTTGCTTTATAGTTGGTTGAGTTCCTTTAAAACATTAACATTTCACACCAATTAAAGTTATTTTATCTTGTTCTATATTGTATCTACAATAATTTATATGCTGTTAGCAGAATTGTGTTATTTAAGGTACGATTAGCTAATGGCATGAAAACGGAGTGCAAAGCCAGAAAAGCAGAGAGCAGAAATTAGTAATTCTCCATTCATTGCAAATTTAATTATCATGGTCAGTGCTGTTAGCATAATGAGAGCATAAAATATTAGAATTCCTTTTCTGCTTATCTTCATTGGCCCTCACCCAGTTTGTAGAAGCATGTAGAAAGCCATATAAACATATTTTGATTTCATTTAGGAAAAGGCTGTTATAAATGTAAGGGTGTTGAAAAGAACTTTCAAGTCTGTGTATGTTCCAATCTCTGAATACTTTGTTTTAGAGTACTGAGGATTTTGCATGTTCTCTGAATGACTTCAGCTATTGCTGGTGTCTCTACAGGCAGGTTCATAGCACCATCAAGGCAGCTTCCAAGATTTTTTCATGTGGCATTTAAGTGAGAGGGGAGAAGTCTGAATTTGGCCCTCCACTGATTTCCTCTCTGCCAACCGATTCCAGCTAGGTACTGTCCTCCTTAGCACCTTTGGACATTAAAATGCCTAGAAAACAAACTTTCTAAATCTGAGAGGGGAACATAGCTGATGAGCATCTTTGCCTCCTGAGTCTCCTAGAATGAGCTCTGTCCCATCTGTCTGTACTTTTGTTCTGAGAGGACAGACAACCCAACTGGTTAGCTTTTACTCTTTGTACCAGGTGTCTACATAAAAGGCAAGAACGAGACTCAATCTGAGGGGTAAAAGCCTACTTTGGGAGTTCATAGAAACTTTTTCTTTAATATCCTGAGTGAGAGAGCTGCTATTTTTAGTCTCCTTTCAAGTTACTCCATCCTTGGAAAGGAAATTTTAATATTCTACAGGAGCTTTCTTTAAGCATGTTGGTTTTGACCTTTGATGGCTGACCACACCAAATGTCATAGAATAGACACTGCTCCGTGGTGCTAAATGCATCTTTAACCTGAGATCTTTCTAGACTGTCAATTATATTGCTAATTCTATTTTCTCTTTTTGTCATTGGTAAAAGGGTGATCGAGGTGACAAAGGTGACTCGGGAGCTCTCGGACCAAGGGTGAGTGTACCATATGCCTTTTCCCCAAAAACTCCCCCAACTAAGCCCAGATTTGAAGTATGTGGCCATGCAGCTCTTCACAAGGTTCTGGACTTATAATTCCCACTAAAAGCTCTGGAGGGTGGATTTCTGTCACTGTTCCTACATTGCCTCCTGTCATCTTATTTTTAATATAGACTTCCAGGCAGGGAGCACGTAGATTCTTACATATGTAAAAACTTCACCAGAAGAATATCTAAAGAACTCTACCCACTTACCCTCTGCACAAGAATAATATCAAGTCATCCCATAGTAGCATTTCCCATTTATCAGATAACCTGATTATAAACAGAGTAGTGATCCGTATTTTCAGAGCCTTATGAAATCCCAGGCAAGGAATTAGAAAATACTCATAGAAATTAATATAACTAATGAGTAAGTATTTCAAATATGTACTGATGATTTATATTAAATACATATTTTATGTATGTATAAATATTTGGATTTCTATATAAAGTTATTCTTTTTCTTCCCTGTTTGGCTTAAATTTAATTAAATTATTTTCTGACTGGGAAAGTAAACACTCCCTAAAAAACATGTTCAAATTCTTCAAGAATGAGGTGAGATCTATGAAGTACAGATGGAAATAGGTTAGAGGTTGCATGAATCAATGTGAGTAAAGACAGTAAAGTTTTGCAAGTCAATCAGATTAGCCTACACTTTATAACTTTCTAAAGTTTCAGTGATTAAATCATATATATACATATACATTATATATAATACATATATATTATATATATACATAATACATATATATTATATACATAATACATATATTATATATATAAATATTTAGAAGTGGTTGATCTCCTTTATCTTTATAAGGACAAAGTTTGAGCACAATTATTTATTCTAGAGTATAATGGGTCTGAATCAGGAAGATCGTCAGAGTGTTGTGAGTTAGTGTTTCTATTTTCCTATTATGTCCCCTACATTCTAATCTAATTCCATGACTTTCCCTTTTTAATAGGGTCCTCCTGGTCAAAAGGGAGATCAAGGAGCCACAGAGATCATTGACTACAATGGCAACCTCCAGGAAGCCTTGCAGGCAAGTCACACACACACACACACACACACACACACACACACACACACACACACACACACACACACCAACAATGATGGGTGCAAACAGCAGCTTCCTCAACCACTTGGGTCTCGGGACTCCAGTCTGATTCTCCTAAACCCATACCCTAACCCTGTCCAAATGTATCCATCTTCTTCAACCTTTCCTTTCCTTTATCCCTCTAAATATTCTCTGGGAAACTGTGTGTCTCCTTGCTTGGAAGGGGAGTATCTTCTAAAGCAGGTAAGAGCCCTATGGTTGCAGAGGCAGAGCTGCATGGGTTCAAATCTCAGCTTTCCTGTTGAGTAATGCCTGACTTAGTGCACATCTCTGTGCCCGGGTTTGAAGAATATAGTAGCTGCGACATTTGGCTATGATGAGGTTCAAATGGATCAATAGATGCTATGCACTTAAAACAGTGCTTGACACAGGGTAAGTCCTATGTAGAAGCTTATTGTTGCTACAATTCCATTCTTCCCCTTCAGTTAAGAACAAACCTATACACTCTGTGGGTTGTCTCCATCACCTTTACTTCCTCTCTCAGCTTTTCCACCTCAGACACCTGCGTTCTGGCTTGTGCACTCTGTGCTCGTCCATGTTCTCACTTCTACATCTGTCCTCTCTACTTCTGATCCGCATTGATCTTTAGGAGACTATGTTCACTATGAAGCCACCATTGTCTTCTCAGCATCCATGAAAACACATCATTAGGAGCCGGAGCGATAGTCCTGCGGGTAGGCGTTTGCCTTGCACACAGCTGGCCTGTGCTGGCCCAGGTTCAATCCCCGGCATCCCATATGGTCCCCCGAGCACTGCCAGGAGTAATTCCTGAGTGCAGAGCCAGGAGAAACCCCTGAGCATTGCCGGGTGTGAACCAAAAAAAAAAAAAAACCTTTGAAATCCATGACATCAAGCCTTTCAAGGTTCTTAGTTCTTCCTCTAGTATATTAGACCAATGTGGCCAATTTCACAGTGTCTCTGAGGTTACCTTAATGCGTCCATCCCCACTGAGACATACTTTCTGTTATTTCCACTCTAACATTGCAATAAGCCTTTCACCCCCACCCCCGCTTCTTCTTTGCCTTTCTAGGCCATCAGTCTATCACTTCATTGCCAAAATCAAACCCAACCTTCTCTGTTTGATTTTTTAGGACTCTGTAATCCTAAATTTTCTCTTTCTCCACACCATTCCTTTTTCCCTAGACTTGTTATTTTTACCATATCAATAAAATAGTCCCCACTTTTTGCCTAGCTTATTCTGTTCTTTTCTTTCTTTCATCCATCTGTGTAACTCACCCTCTGGATGTAGCCTTTCTCTGAATCCTTCAAACCCTGCTGGTCAAGCTGCAAAAGTTAACACATAATCATGTTCAAATCACATCATTTATTTTAGTCTTGCCTCTTACCAGATTATAAACTTTTCTGGTGTCTATATCGTGCTTATTCCACAGTCCCCCAGCATGCCTGAGACAGGCGTGGCTCGTAAATATTATATAAATTGTTAATTAGTTTAGTAAGTTAATACTTAGCTCATATGTATGTACAAGTCACTTCTTTAACTGAAACTCAAATCATTTTACATATTTTCCATTTTATATGTATTTGAATTTTTCCTATATTTTTAATTTCACTATCATCATCTAATTATGTTTTTTTAATATTTTATTATACCACCATAGATATACAGTTACAAAGATGTTCATGTTTGGGTATTGGTCATACAGTGTTCCAGCACCCATCCCTCCACCAGTGCCCATTTCCCACCACCAATGTCCCCAATTCCCTCCCTCCCTCCCCTAGCCTACCTGTATGGCACATTCTTTATCTCTTCTCTCTTTCTCTCTCTCTTCCTTCTCTTACATATTATGCTTGCAATACATACATTTAGAGGTTATCATGTGTATTCCTTTGCCTATATTCAATGCTCATTTCTAGGCTGGTATTATCAGCCTAGAACTGGCATTTTCAGCAATTATTAGCACACTGTTCCCTCTCTGTCTTACCTAACCTCTGACTCCCACACGTTTGCAGTAGATTCCACCTATTGACAAGACCTCCTGATCCATATTTGGCCTGACCTTGATATTGGTATCATACTATATATATATATATATATATATATATATATATATATTGTTATATATATATCGTTAAACAGCTACCATTTTTAACTAGGGAAACTTTAACAAAATAGTTTTTACAGTAACTGTCTTCAATTCACAGTGTTTTTCTTTCTGTTCATTTTACTTTTCTCCCTTCTGATAAAACATGAAGAGAAGCGTCTTTAGTACTTGAAGAGAAGCATCTCTACTACTTGTAAAGAGAAGCATCTTTACTACTTGAAGCTAGTTTGCTAAACTGCTCCTTATTCCATAACTTATTCCCACAGATGGTAGGTATATGTAGAAAGTGAGAGAGAAAGAGATAGAAAACAAGTTTTTTTAAGTATTTTATTATACCACCGTGAGATATACAAATAAAAAAGATATACAATTAAAAAGTTCTTGTTTGGGTTTTGGTCATACAGTGTAGAAAACAAGTTTTTGATCCTGCAACTTGTTTTCAAAGTTCTTACTTGGTAAAGATAGGCACTTTCTAAAAAAGTTTTACAGGTTTTATAAATTTTCCTTCCACTGTTCTCACTGGCACCAGTTTTATTACCTTTGAGAAGCATCTGTCCCTTTTCATCAATGAAATGCTCCAATCCTATTGGTCAGGGTCGTTTTTCAAAAAAAGTAAAACTTTCAGAGCATTTTTTGTAATCTTTTTCTTTTACATATATAGAGCCTGTATGAAGCGAGCTGCTCTTAGCCTGAAACCAAAGTATGTCTTTTTGATAATTTATTATACCACTGTGAGATATACAATTACAAAGACATTCATATTTGGGTTTCGGTCATACAGTGTTCCAGCACCCATCCCTCCACCAGTACCCATTTCCCACCACCAATGTTTCAATTCCCTCTCCCTCCCCTAGCCTGCCTCTATGGCAGGTTCTTTATCTCTTTCCCTTTCTCTCTCAGTCTCTTTTTCTCTCTTCCTTCTCTTATATATTGTGGATTACAATACATACATTTAGAGATTATCATGTGTATCTTTTTGCCTGTATTTAATGCTCAGTTCTAGGTTGGTATTATCACATTCGACACTTATTAGCACACTGTTCCCTTCTCTGTCTTACCTAGCCTCTGACTCCCACAGGAACCAAAGTAGCTTCTCTGCTGTTAGCTAACTTTATGGGGGGGGGGTGAGGGGAGGGGAGAAATCACCTAATGTGTCTGTACTCTATTGGTCTTATTTATGAAATGGGAATATTTGGGCAATAGTTGTTTTTTCTCTGAGTCCATAAAAGCAAAACATCAGGGTCATTTTCAGTTCCTGAACATTGTTGGTTGTTGTGCAGAAATGCACTGCACTTTTGCAAAACATCTGATTCCTGTCTCTTGTTATGAAAGGATGGTTGCCCTCTCCTGTTTCACCTGAAGTTCTGTGACTGTAGACCATGCTACACCATCATGGTCAACCAGTTCATGTTTATATCTCAGCCTAAATATGGATAGTTTTTATGGGGTTAGTTGTTAGAGAAGTCATGTGTTTTGTATAATAATTTGTTTGTACTTTAAAACTATGTGCTTCCAGGCTAGAGAGAAAACACAGGAATAAAATGCTTGCATTACTTGCAGACAATCGCAATTCAATTCTCAGCACCACCTATGGTCCCCTGAGCAGCACCAGGAAGCTCAGGAATCACCCCCTGAGCACTGAACCAGGAGTAATCCCTCAGCACCACTGGGTATAATACAAAGCCCTCTGAAATATCAAAATACTATTTTTCTTCTATATAATATTCTAGTGGATTCAGTCTAATATAATAAAGTTAAATAGTCATTTAACTGGGAAGAGATAGATGGTTATTCTTCAAATTCTCCAACAAATGATAGATTTCTGTTTTCCTGGTTTCATATTATTATTGCTTTTTTTTCTTGTTTTTTTCTTGGGGGTGGCGGGAGGTCACACCCAGAGGTGCCCAAAAACTGTTCCTGGCTCTGTGCTCAGGTGTGATGTTGGCAGTCTCAGGGACCCACACATGGTGTGGCATGCTCAAGCCAGGGTTTTTGGACTGTAAAACAAACACTGAGATACTGCACCATCTCTCCAGCATCTTGCCTGCTCTTTTTTTATCACTTGTATCACTTGTCTTCCCATTGCTCATCAATTTGCTCGAGCAGGCACCAGTAAAATCTCCATATGTCCTGTCACATGCTAGTGTAGCCTAAGGGCAACTGCTCACTCCAGGAACATGAAGAGCCTCAGATATACTAAAATTTTAGGAAAATTTGAAAACTTGGAGTATACTGAAATTATGCAAAACATCAGAGGCCCAAAATATCACTGAAGAGAGTAGGTACACACAAGGCAAGCAAGAGTCCAGGTCTGATTCCCAGTACCTCCTGGACCTCTTACTTCATGTGTTAACATCACTAGAGCAATTCCTAAGCACACAGCCAGAAGTAGCCCCCAAGTACCAGCAGTGGCCCCAAAACTAAACAAAACTAGAATAAATAACCATATTAGAAATAGAAAATATTACTGTTTCCTCTGCTAAAAATTGTTACTTGCCTAAACTTTTACCATAATCCATTTATTTTTATTTAAAATGGTTCAATTTCCACAATTAGTGGTAATAGCTCTTCATTTTCCTAAATCAAGATTTTAAAAATTATCAGGAGCATCTGAAAAAAATTTTCTCCAATGTAAATACTGCGTGATTTGAGGTATGTATCATTATGAGAAATAAAAGGAAACAGCCTTTAAATCTTTGAAAACTTGTATAAGCATCTCAGAAAATAAACCATAGGGCCTTCACCACACACCAGACCTCACTGTACACCGAGGCCTTCTCCATTCTACCCAAAATTCTGCTGCTCAAATCATTTCTGGATTTCAAGAGAAAGCCCTTCTGGGCTGAAACAGCATAACAGTGAGTTGGGCATTTGCTTGCACATGACTGACGCCTGTTCAATCCCCAGCACCCCACTGGTACCCTGAGCATTGCCAGGAGTGAATCCTGAGTACCCAGCCAGGAGGAAGCCCTGAGCACCACCAGGTGTGGAACTAAAATAAACAAAATAAAAGAAAACCCTGATGGTCTGGTGGAACTTTCATTCTGGGGAACCAGCTACAAGAATTCCAGAGCAAGCCAAACTTTCAGATCATCCTTTGGTGTGTGTGTATACTGGAGCATATGCTGGAAAGTGCCCTGTGAGAAGTTAGTTTAGCTTACTTCTGGGAGATCTTTGGGTAACTGCATCAATCCTGCCTTATACAATGTTTAGGCCTCACAAACGAAATTATTTAACAAAATCCTTTAACCCTGTTAGATAGTTCAGTGACTGTAATAATTTTATTTATAGAACTGATTATAAAACTTGTTTTTATCCTTGTCATTTAAAAAAAGATGGCAAGATGTCATTTATCTGCAGATGGAGAATAAGTTTCCCTTTTATCTAAGGTGTTATAATTCTGCTTTCTCACTAAAAATGCAGTTTGTAAAGTGGAAGGCAATAATGAAGAAACTTTCTATTTTACTATTTTCTAGTATTTTTATACCAGAAATCATTTTATTTATTTATTTTAATCACAGTGAGCTACGCAGTTACAAAGTTGTTCATGATCGGGTTTCAGTCATACAATGTTCCAACACCCATCCCTTCACCAGTGCACATTTCCCACCACCAATGTCACCTGTTTCCCTTGCCAAGGTTCTGACCCCCACCTCCCTTTATGGGAGGTACTCTCTCTCTCTCTTTCTCTCTCTCTCTTTCTCTCTCTACTTTTGGACATGATGATTTGCAGTACAGATACTGAGAAGGCCATCATACTTGGTTCTTTTCCCACTTTCAGCACACATTTTCCATGCAGAGTGATCCCTTCCCACCATCATTGTATAATGACCCCTTCTCTATCCAAACTGCCCTCTCCCTTAGCACTTGAGTCACAAGAGTGAAGCAACACAGAAACTCACCAGGCTTAGTGACAGTCTTTCTTTAATGGTAAAGAAGATAATTTTCTCATAAATATAATTCCAGCTCACTATAGGAAAATCCCTGAAGTATAAAGTAGATGGGCCAAAGAAGTATAAATTGGATATAGATAACACCAGCCTAGAACTGTTGAATGTACACAAAGGGATTTACATGATGATCCCTAAATGTCTGTAAGGCAAGCCATGATATGTAAGAGAAGAGAGGGAAACAGAGAGAGACAGAGAGACAAAGAGAGAGAAGAAAAGGAAGGCTGGGTGGAGAGGTGAGGGAGAGAATTTGGGGCCATTGGTGGTGGGAATAGGGCACTGGTGGAGGGGTGGGTACTGGAATAATGTATGATTAAAACCCAATCATGAACATTTTTGTAATTGTGTATTGCAAGGTGGTATAATAAAAACAATTTAAAAAAAATAAATTGTTATAGAACCTACAGAATTTTTATCACAAGACTTAGGCTAGAAAATATTAATAGAGGGGGTGGGGTGTAGCTCAGTGATAGAGTTGCTTGCCTTGCATGTGTGAGGCTCTGTGTTCAATCCCTGGCAACACACACACACACACACACACACACACACACACACATACACATAGACACTAATGCAAACCGATTCATGGATAGGGATCAGATGTTTAGTAAATTCATACTTTGAAATTCTATATTCTTGTTAAGTGCTCTTATCAAGAGCACTTTCCCCAAGAAACTAGATGAATTATATATCAATACCTGTCTTTGGTTAGGGCACACTCTTACATGCACACTCAGACATAACTATTTTTATGCAGTAAATAAGGTAAAAGTGGAAAAC
Source organism: Cryptotis parvus (assembly GCA_021461705.1). NCBI lineage: Eukaryota > Metazoa > Chordata > Mammalia > Eulipotyphla > Soricidae > Cryptotis > Cryptotis parvus. The sequence goes on along the minus strand of JAJIBD010039304.1, from coordinate 66,818 downwards.
CATTACTGATTCAGTTGGATATTTATATTTTTTTCTAACTGAAATCCTCTAGAATAGTGTTTTTGTGAGTAGCAGTTTCTTGGTTCAGAGTACCCCTGACAAACCACTAGTATGCATTTCACTACACATTTCTGAAATCAGATGCATACACGTTTGGGTTTCTTTTACATCATCCAGGGAGATTTAAATAAAATCCTCAAAATAATTTTGAAGTCTTCACACTTATATGATTTTGTTCATTTGAAGATAGCAGAATATGTACTCAGTTTCTTGTCAGTTCTTCCAAGATAACAGACTTACAAAAACATACCCCAAAAATTGATGATTTCAGAAATGTATGATTGTACTTGGGCACACAAAAGAGGTAACTCTCTTTATCAATACATTTTCCCAACAGAGGATTACCACCTTAACTGTCACGGTAACTTCCAATGCATGATTTGTGTGGTTTGTGACTGTGCTTTTGATGTTGATGCATGCTGGTCCTAATGGCACCAAATAGAGCAATTGTTTTTTTATCTGATATTTATTTTGTGTTTTCCTTTCCTAATGACTTTCCCTGATTGAATTGTTTTGCTGAGTTTAGAAGCCAAGAAAAGATTCTAGGAGGTATCTTGGGTGGTAAAGTGCATGCCTAGCAAGTATGGTACCTGAGTATAATCTCCCCGGCCCCTTTCTGCATGTCCCCAAGTACCGTCAGGCCCAAACACTAAACTCTCAGGCCAAGCATCACTCAGAGTGGCCCCCTGTTTATAAGGAATCAAGGGGGCGGGAATGTGCTTTCTTTTTTAATAGAACATCAAGCTTTGTGTGGGAGAAATGATATTATATCTAGAAATTCAGGCAAAGTTCATAGGCAATTTGTCCCAAAATGAAAGTGAGGAAACAGCAGCAATTTTATATTATCTTACAGATGAACTCAAAGCAAAGCATCTCCAGGATTGTTTTTACCTTAACGTGTTAATAATTTTGTGTAGAAGTAACTAGGTTTTATAATTTTTTAGCTGGTGGAAATTTCCATCACCACAAATCATAATTGTCGTAGAGCAATGTGGAACTCATGTCAGGTATTTCAATACAAATACTTGCTGCTTTTCTAAACTTTGTCTTTTTTTTGGATTTAGGGTCCCCCTGGACCACCTGGACCACAAGGACTGCAAGGACCAAAGGTTACTCTTTATTTTACTTGTTTCTGTTTACCACAATTGATGCTGAGAAGTACATATTAAATATATTCTGAGAATTGTATATCAAAAACTGAACTAACAAATGATTAATATAGTGGTGGGGTGTTTGTCTTGTATGTAGCCAGCCCTACCAGGAGTGACCCCTGAGTATAGAGCCAGGAGTAAGTCCTGAGTACTAGCAGGTGTGGTCCCAAAACCTAAACCTATATGTGTGTGTATATAAATGTATAAGTGTATGTTTGTATCTTTGAATATCAGCCATTCAAAATGCAAAAATATCTGAGTTTTACAAGATCAACCCAAGATAACTACAAATGTAGAAATTGAGGTGCACTAAAAGAAGAATAAAAGAATTTAAATTAGGAATGAAGGAAAGAAATAAAAATAGCACTCAATTAGAGGGATGATGTTTAAAAGAATAGAGAATATTAAATAAGGCTTAAAAACATGTTTTCATAAAATAGAAGTATAAGCAAGCACTAACTGTGATGATGAAGAAATAAAATTAAGTAGAGGTTTAAAGAAATTTTTTTCTGACACTAAAACACTCTTCCGTCCAATTATTTTGTAACTAAGAGAATAAGTTACTTTTCCATGATACATTCATAAATGGCAATTTTAGGAATCCTTCTTGAGTCATTTTTATAGCAGATTGTTTTATGGATTCATATATAGTCAGGCACTCTGCCATTTTAGTATTATCTAACATGCCAGCTATGAACAGTAGAAACCAAAAACTTGATTGTATCTAAAAATTGGTGGTAGGTCCCCTCCACTCTTCCAAACAAAACCTTGACTTTTCAGACACATTTGATCAATTAACACATGTCTAAAGACTGGCTTTTCAGGATTGAGCTGCACATGTTGAAATGTAACTTTCGTCATTGGACTTTTTTGTAGGAGATTCAGGCAGTTTTGAAATCCAACGTTTGTTTATGCTTCTTAAGACAGTTTTTTTGCTAAGTCTGTCTACACACACACACACACACACACACATCTCAACTTTTTACTCTTTCAAGAAATTTAAAAACAAAAAGCCAACACATAGAAGTTGTTTTTCTATATGAAAATGAACATAAAACCAAGCGTTTACTAAATTCCTCATCTATATAAAACATGTTTAGAGCAGACTGTAATGTCAAACACATTTCCTACGTAACATTAATGTAAGGCTTGGTTTATTTTTAAATTTTATTTCCACACCACACTGTGGTCTCTAAGAGATAGAAAATGAAAAGTACCCGTGCCTGCACAGTTGTCATTCCTGGTGAGCAGACCAAAGACCGTTCTTCCCGGTCTCATTCTCTTAGTGAGCTGGACTAGACAACCTAGAAGTAAGCCTGAGATTTTTTGTTACTCTGCACAGAGGCAACCAAGATTGAGACTCTTTACCTTCTCTCCCACCTGGCTAAGTCTTCAGAGTCTGAATTTTCATCAGTGCTGTCTACACTGCAAACCTCAGGTGTTTCTAGGTTGTTGTTGATGAGACTCCTTGAGGTGGAGAATGTGCCTAGCATGTGTGAGGCCCTGAGTTGAATCCCCAGCACCACACGACCCCTAAGTACTACCAGCACTACTGTTATATTGCAGGGAGAGATCCCTATAGATTATAATAAATATAATAATATTTAGTAATATTATTATATTAAATATAATAGCATATTTATTAATTTATTGATATTATTGTATTAAACATAATAATAAATATAATAGTATATTTATTGCTTTATAATTTTATTAATATTATTATATTAAATATAATAATAAAATAAATAGAATAATTATATTTTTAAATGACCATCTAGGGCTTTGTTCTTCCTTAAAACCCAGAGAAGTCCAAAGGTATCTGTCCATTGACCAAAAGACCCTTTGTTCGTGGTATGTGGGGAGGGAGGGGGTACCCAGGAAAGCCCCCTATCTTACAATCCATTGAGACCCCTATCTTATAATCCACCGGTAATCAGTTATTAATTCATTTCTTCAGTAAGTAGCATCTGAGCCTTTACTCAGAGTTAAGCATCTAATAAAGAAACCAGCTCTAGTTCATCAGAGATCCTGTAGCTTCGTGAGAGGGCTGAGGATGCCCAAGGCACAGGAACCAGAAGCAGAGCGGTCATGAGAAGTTTATGCTCTGGACATGTCTGTAGGAAGGTGCCCTCGGTGAAGTGTGGCAAAAGTGATACAAGAGTGGTGGTTCAGGGTAGGGGAGAGGCTGGATAGCAGTCAGGTGGGGTAAGGGTTGGGGTCCCATGGCCCACCCCCACTGGCCTCTACTGCCCGGGCCCATGGTTTCATCAAGGAGACCTTGGATTTGTCAAGGATCCCTTATGCGTGCCATGATCTGTCCTGGAGAAGGTGGGGATTTAGGGGTAGCACATGACTATGAGAAAAGTCCTTCGTTTGGGGGCAGGAGTTTATTCCAGGAGCATCTCCCCTTCCTTTCCCTAATAAGGCGTGTTGGAAGTTCTTACCCATCAGGTAACCCTTTACACTTGAGGGGTGAGGGATAAATGATCTCCCCTGGATTATGTGCTATTGTTTTGTTTTCTTGTTAAAACTCCTGGTTCACATTCTGGAGGTCAAAGTTTCACCAAACAACCATTATTGGACACAGAGTGCTGAGGAGAATTCAGACTGAATGAAACGAAGGCTAGCCAGGTGTATCCACCCTCAGCAGATGTGTTTATGGCAAAACAAATTTCTCGACTGCCAAAGAGCAGGAAATCAGGGCTCAAATGCGCCCCCATTTGTTGGTGAAAACTGGAAAGCTCAGATTTCATGTTGGGGATGCTGGAGGAAGGGCCTGGAGCTGTAAACAAATCTTTCTAGAAAAATGGAGCCCCAAGTCAGCCCTGTTGGAAATCTGTCTGTGAGAAGGACGGTTTTTTACCTAGGAGGGGCGGCTTAAGAGGTACACTCTCACAGAGAGTGTGAGGGGCCAAGAGTATTTATCATGCAATGTCCAGAGTGATTTGCTTATATAAAATAATACCTTGCCTTTCAGATAGTTTGTTTATGCTGTGCCTTTCCAACTGAAATCTGACTGAACATTTGTGGTTTGAATTCTTCTCTAGGACATTGTTCAGATTTGTTTTTAAGGAATATCTTCACTTAAGGGGAAAAAATTCACTTGAGGTTTGTCAAAGGTTCTGAGGAATAATAGTAAATTTTAATTTATTCTTAGCATAAATTAGGAAATTGAACTGATCCAGTCTTTGATATATTGTATTTTTCAATGAGCTTCTCTGGAAATGGCATATTCACAATTATTAATTTGTACCTACTGTTCAAATAGTGTCACTTAAAATATTATTTCCAGATCAGAGCCAAGGCACTTGCCTTTGCGTGCGCTGGCCTCCATTCCATCCCCAGCACCACATATGGTCCCGCAAGCACCTCCAGGAGTGAACCCTGAGCACAGAGCCAGGAATAAACCCTGAATGCTACTGGGTGTGGCCCCAAACCAAAATAAATAAGTAAAATAAAATGTTGTAAACTTATGAAGCTTTGCACTTTATTTATTTATTTATTTATTTATTTATTTATTTATTTATTTATTTTTGCTTTTTGGGTCACACCCGGCAATGCTCAGGTGTTACTCCTGGCTCTGCACTCAGGAATTACTCCTGGCGGTGCTCCGGGACCATATGGGATGTCGGGGATTGAACCCGGCCAGCATGGGCCAGCCGCATGCAAGGCAAACGCCCTACCCGCTGGGCTATCGCTCGGCCCGCTTTGCACTTTTTAACTGTGAACTATTTTTCTCAACTTGGATAACAAGAGGGCCTATCAGAAGGAGAAAAGAAACTAATCAGGGGTTAATTATAAATTGTTCCTATGGGGTATGGGTCCATCTCAAATGATTTACATCCATTTGTTTCCTTTACCAATGTCTTATAATCTGTATCTTACATGCAGAAAAAAAAATTAAAACATTGACTCTTACTACATATACAAATAATCTTCAAGAAAATTTTATTTCACTTAGTTTAGATAAGCAAATTTGGGTTATGACACATTTGTTGAATGTCTAAATTGTACCCCTTGCCACCGGCATTCTTTGTATTTGGTAGAAAATGTCACCAATAACAATTGGAGACAAGTTTTCGCTCTTATTTTTTACAGGGAGATCCAGGATCACCAGGAACCCCAGGAGCTGATGGAGAACAGGTAATTTTTAAAGATGTATACTGTCATTTAAAGCATCATTGACGATCAGTGTTTTAGATGTTTGAAGCCAAAGAGTATTAGTATATGGCCTCCTCTGAGTTCTCCTTTGAGAGCTCTGTTTTACTCTATCAACTCTAAAAATCAGCTGAATATAAGCACTAATTTCCTTAACAGAGACATACAAGCTGTCTGATGTTTTTGTTTAGTCATAATACAGCTTCATGTACCACAATCTTTGAAAAATAGACTTGTAAGATCATTGCCAATTTAGAAGGTATGACCTGATTTTTTAACTGTGAATAAGTTAAGATTAAAAAATTTCTGACTATAGTTTCCCATAAATTAGATACTGCACACAGCTATTATTTTGACAATGCTTTTTTGGTTTGTTGGTTTTCCAAATTCAAACTATACCTAATTTCCTAGCTCCTTGGAGAAGATAGGAGCCAGCATGTGAGCATCCTAGATTGTGGCAATTGCCCTGCCACCTTGAGGCTGGCAAACCTTTCTAGAAAGGACCAGAGGGCAGGGCCAGGATTACTAGCTAGTGAAAGAACACTTCCTAGTGAGATAAGACCCTGAATTCCATTTCCAGCACTGCCAAATTAAAAAGAAGAAGAACTGGGGCAAAGAGATAGAGTGGGGAGGGAGACTGCCTAGCTGCATTCAATCTCGGGCATCCCATAAGGCTCCCCCCAAGCATGCCAGCAGTGATGCTCTGTGAGTGCAGAGCCAGGGGGAAGCCCTGAGTATTGCCAGGTGTGGCCCCAGAAAAATAATAATTTATTTACTTGTTGTGCCAAAAACTAGTAACAATTATGGACCTCAGTTCCATGACCTGAAGAATGGTTTCAGGCTCCTCCTGTCCCTGGAGCAAGCAGATGCCCTTGGGTTACACTTGCTTGTGATAGGACTAATGGAGATGTTACTAGTGCCCACTCGAGCAAATCGATGAACAATGGGAAGACAGTGATACAGTGAATAATAATAATGAAAGGAAGGAAGGAAGGAAGGAAGGAAGGAAGGAAGGAAGGAAGGAAGGAAGGAAGGAAGGAAGGAAGGAAGGAAAGAAGGAAGGAAGGAAGGAAGGAAGGAAGGAAGGAAGGAAGGAAGGAAGGAAGGAAGGAAGGAAGGAAGGAAGGAAAGGAGGGAGGGAGGGAGGGAGGGAGGAAGGGAGGGAGGAAAGAAGGAAGGAAAGAAGGAAGGAAGGAAGGAAGGAGGGAGGGAGGGAGGGAGGGAGGGAGGGAGGGAAGGAAGGAAGGAAGGAAGGAAGGAAGGAAGGAAGGAAGGAAGGAAGGAAGGAAGGAAGGAAGGAAGGAAGGAAGGAAGGAAGGAAGGAAGGAAGGAAGGAAGGAGCGAGCTATATCTCTCACCACACTTTTTTTGATATTGTTGGAAAATGACTCTGGGGCACTAAAAAGGAAGGAGAAGGAAGAGAGGGGGGGGAGAGAGAGAGAAGAACCTGGTGGGGTTAGGGGCGACAGTGCAAAGTGCTAGAGCACATGCCTTCTGTTGCATTAGCAAAGAGTTGATTCAGTGTCAAAATTGCTAGAAGAAATAATGATTGCAATCAGAAAGGTATTGCAGGAGGTAAGGCACTTGACTTGCACACAGTTGTGTCCATTGCAATCCTGGTTCAAATCCCTGTAACCACCCATGGTTCCCTAGAGCATACCACAAGGGTCACTCGAGCACAGAACCAGAAATACCCCCCTTAGTGCCTGCAGGAACAGCCCAAAGCCCAAAACATAAAAATTACTTCCAAATGAAAATCAGAATCATCTCAGTGAGGACCCATCTGTTGACAAATTGGTCTGGAATAGTTTCCCTCTGAGGGACTATCAAGCATCAGAGAAATTCTTCTATGCAAACCTTCTTGTTTGCAGGGACTCAAAGGCTCCAAAGGAGATATGGGCGACCCAGGCGTGCCAGGGAAAAAGGAGGAATTGGACTGCCCGGATTACGGTACTTTCATCCTTTTAATGATGTGCATTAAATGAATCACAATGAATCACAATGATTCAGATTAGCTAGGTCATCAGAAAAGGGTGTGAGTATTAGCTGCTATCTCCTCCTCTGGTCATGAGAGTAAATCTTTATAGAGCTCTCTCAATCTCTCTCTCTCTCTCTCTCTCTCTCTCTCTCTCTCTCTCACACACACACACACACACACACTTATTTGGGGTATTGCTAGACTTTGGGGCACTAAAACAAATTATAAATCATTTAACCAAATGAATAAAAAGTCAGCAGTTTCCTTGATTTCCATACAAAATAAAAAAGAATGCTATTGATCACTTTAATTTAGCATGTCTGGATAGTGGTAACTGACCATTTAAAAATAAACCATAATTTAAACAGACAAAAAGAATTAAGAAATAACTCAAAAACAAGTTACCTTTCACGTGTATGATACTGTGGTATGATAATTTGATAGTTTTCTGCCACAGCTTTTGCAGAGAATTTAGAGTGGAAAATAATAAAATATTGTAGAAAATTTCACTGTACTAGATATTTTTCAAAGCTAGAAAGTGCACCAATAAATGTCAGTGAAAGCCTGACCTTTGCTATTTAAAAGTGAGTTCTACCATGAAAAGCATCTAATCTTCATACCTGATGTATTTAACACTGTAAGCTTAACCAAGCAAGGCTAAGCTAGTTTTTACTTATTTTAAATGTTCTCTCTCATATACCCACCATCCTGGGAATTTGGGGATGCTTGTTATTTGAATAAAGCACAGGAGTTCTGTGTCATGTCTTGATGATGGTGGAAGTTTCTAGAGGGCAGTAGTGGCTTAGGAGAAAATTCCATTTCTTCTTGTGCTCACTTCTCTTTCTGGTCATTGTAGGGCGCCAATGGAATGAAGGGAGAGAAAGGAGACTCTGGCCTGCCTGGTCCTCAGGGCCCTTCCGTAAGTCCACTCTTGGTAGTCCCTCAAAGTCCCTAAAATGGCCCAATTTTTTTTAACCTCATAAGCAATGCTGGAGGGCTTCCTGCAGGAAGAAGTGGAGCTGGGGGAGGAACTGTCAGTTTCTCCTAGTGAGAGAACACCTGTGTCAGAGGTCTAGTCGGAAACAATTTTGTAGGGAACTATCTAAGTCCTGAGGAGAAAAATCAGTGATTTTCCCATGGTGCATGTGGGTATACACACAACCTTATTAAATTTTTTTTTCTCCAGAGCCCTGTTGTTACTTGGGGATAAATCGGTGGGTTTACTAGTGGTTGTGATGTTATTGCATTTCTCAGTAGTCAGCAGCTTTCTTTCAATGTATTTTTATTCCAACTGGCTTTTATAGAACAGTTGTGTATTTTTTCAGCTTTGTTGTCGTTCTCCTGAAGGAACGTCTAAAGCTGAGCTAAAGTCCAAACCTCTTTTCGTATTTTTTCCTTCTCTGCCACTGCTAGTGGCCTTAGCAGAGACCAGCACTAAGTCAGTTGAAACTGCCCTATTTGAGTGAAATAACCCAAACCATGTTTGTTTTCTGAACACGCAGATCATCGGGCCTCCAGGGACCGCCGGGTCCCCATGGCCCCCAGGACCCATGGTAAGCTCGCTTCTCTCCCCAATTGAACCGTTTTTGGATGAGTTTGCTACCAGAGCATGGACACTCCCCCCACCCCCCCCCACATACACACATAGCCACGTGTATTTTATACTGCTCCCCACGGAAGTGCCCACAGGTAGACTGGCCTTACTGGGCATTCACACTCCCTCATACTTCTGCTCAAAAGAGAAAGTGATTTTGTGAGGGATCCAACAAGCCTTAATCCAGTCTCATATTGGAAAATCATTCTGGGGGTTAGGGAGATAGCGCGGCAGACAGAGGCACATCCATTTTATTGCCAGACCCAAAACTCAGTCTTAAACACCACATAACTCCTCTCTGTCCCCAATACTGCTGGTCTTAGAACAACGGGCCTGAGCAGTGCACAGAGCCGGAGGCCACCAGTTGTCCTGACGGTTGTGTTGCTGGGAGATGCCCCCAGGCCCCCTGAGTACTGCTTATGAGGCTAAAACAAAGCAAAAAGAAAAAAAATCACGCTAATCTATGTCCACTATTCAAACACCATCAATGGCAAAAGGAATGATTTTATAGTTTTTCATGAATGATTTTAACCTGCTGGGAAGATTTTGGTCCTGGGATAAAATGTTCAATAAAATAGGTAGAAAGGGGCCGGAGCGATAGCCCAGTAGGTAGGGTGTTTGCCTTGCACGGCCGGCCCATACAGGACTGGGTTTGATCCTCAGCATCCCATATGGTCCCCGAGCACCGCCAGGAGTAATTCCTGAGTGCAGAGCCAGGAGAAACCCCTGAGCATTGCCGGTGTGACCCAAAAGCAAAAAAAAAAAAAAAAAGGTAGAAAATACTGATTGAAAAATGAAAGGTCTCTTCCACCCATGATATACTGGTGGATTGTTCTTCTCCTTCGCACTGTTTTTAGCACTTTGGAAGATTCAGCACTAGTATCCCGGGGCGGGGCAGGGGTACAGAGACCCACCCTGGAGAATTTCTGACCAGCAAGGGAGACACTAAAGAGCGTGAATCTCAAACACCCACCCACTGACTGGTGCCTTCGGTGTCCGCCATGGCAGAGAGCACTATCACAGTCACCTGCAGGCATCTCAGTAAACCACAGGTCTTCATGAGAAAGGGCAGGGTAAGCTGAGGGACTCCTCTGCTCCTTCTGTGGCCTAAGAAGGAGCATCACTGCTGTCACCTGACTCATGGAGTAACCCAGACCCGCACAATTGCCATTTCTGTTACATCTCACACAAGTAGGGATTTGAGTAATAGGAGCAGGTGAGGCTCACCATAACATTTTTTGTGTGTGTTTTTTTTTCTTCCAAAAAACCATGGTAGATTCCTCCCTCTTTCTCTCATTTATGTTTAGCAGAAGGAATTTCTGTTGAACAGTTTCCTATAACAGAACTGGGAGGAACATTCAAAAGCTATTAACATCTTCTGGCCTCTCCTGATAGTCTGGCAGAGAAGACTCTTGTTTCCTATCTCTTTGCATTACTCCACATTATATTGCTTCTGCTGGGAAACAGTAAATCAATTCTTAATTAAAGGGGGCTGGAGCAATAGTTACAGCAGGTAGGGTTTTTGCCTTGCAAGCGGCCACCCAGGTTTGATCCTGGCATCCCTGAGCATAGCCACGTGTGACCCAAAAAATAAAAAAAAATTAAAAAACATTAATTAAAAGCTATGTTTCTTCTTTGCAGGGACCGCATGGACTTCCTGGACCAAAGGTAATGCAACAAATTCCTTGGTGACGCAATTTCTGCTTCCTGGTGAATGTGGAGCCGCATGACAGAAGCATGTCCGTCCTGTCTTTATTTGTCCAGTACCGCTGACCATCTCTAAGCCTTTAAGCACCCAGATGTTTGAATCTCATGACACAGGATGACTTCCAACAAATTGAAGTGATAGCATCCTGAGAGAAATTCCTCATTTTGCCGTTTCCCCCTTGTCATTATGTATGTTTTCAGATGTTGCTAATGGTACCCCATGTAGAAGAGACTCTGATGTGATTCTCAGTCTAGTCCACAGACTCTTGGTTTGCATTTGCTGCCTATTAGGCCTGCAGGGAAATGCTTAATCTCACCCACATCTAAACAGGGGCTCCCCAAAAGGCCTGAGGTGCTGTACTGTGGATCACAGTGCCCACTAGTTCCTAGACTCTGGGTGGCCAATCCCTTGCTGTCAGGTGTAAAGAGCTGTGCGGGGGAGCACTCTCTATTCCCCTGTGTTTGACCCACTCAGCCCCTAAAGTCATCCCGAGAGCCAGGATGAGCCTGAGAGATCAGCTCCTTCTTACAGGATATTGGTGCTGTGTCTCCTTGAGCAGCTGTCATGCCCTTCCTGATCCTTCAGTCACTCAGCTACTCAGAGTATTGTAATGATCAACGTAGGCAGGCTTATACATCTAGCAAACAGTAGGCGCGGTTGTTGATCAATACCCAATAGTTGCCCATTGTTGCTTGGGGGATTTGGATTTAATGCTTTGTTCTGAACAGAGTGATTTAACTTGTCCTTCTGTGGCTTGAAAGAAACTTGAAAGATGTTTCAAAGCTCCTCAGTTGCAAACTGGAGCATTTGAAAGCAGGGTCAGCACGAACAATAATAGTACAGTAAGGAGGATTGCTTGTGTTATACACAGCCAACCCTGATTCAATCCTTGGCAGCCCATGTGATCCCCGAGCACTGCCAGGAGTGATCCCTAAGTGCAGAACACCTCTGAGTATTACCCCAAACTCACAAATTAAGAAGCAAAAGGTGAGGGATTGGAGGCCCACATGAATGTAGGGTTGATGCTAAGATCACAGGCCTGGAGGAAGCCCCCACTTCTTGTTAGGCCCTGTACCCTTGCACCCCCTTAAATCCCATTTGTGGTGGTGAAGGAAACCTGAACTTCCTTTTTCTTTGTTTCTTTGTTTATTGGGTCATAACCAGCAATGCTCAGGGGTTACTCCTAGCTCTTAGGAATTACTCCTGGTGGTGCTATGGGATGCTGGGGATCGAACCCAGGCCAGCTCTCTGCAAGGCAAACGCCCTACCTGCTGTACTATCACTCCGGCCCTGGACTTCCTTTTCTGATGAATGAAAAGGTTCTTGTCAATTCTTCCCAAAATGCCTCCCGTGTCAGTAAGGCCAGTAAGGTAGACTGTCTCTGCGGGGGCTGTGACCTGTTTTAAGAAATTGTCCTGGGGGTCAGAAAAGAGAGCCCCTGTGTTCTTGATGGGGATCTCATATCTCTGGGTCTTTGCCCTCACTCCAGACTAAATGCATGTTTCTTCCATGTTTCTCATAAAAATGAGCCTGGTGTCAGGGGCCGGGAGATCATGTAGGAGTCAGGGCATGTGCCATGTGCAAGGACCCAAGTTTTATCCCCCCACATAGCCTGGAGGCTCCTGAGCACTGCTGGGTAAGACCCTGTTGGCCCCCAGGATTGATGTAACCAGAAGTGGCCCCAACCCCTCTAAGCACTGCTTGGGAGCCCAAATAAAAACTAGCCTTGTCAGGAGCACAGACATAGCTCAACAGTAGAGTGCTTGCCTGGGACATGTGAGACCCTGAGTTCAATCCTGGCACCACACACAAACACATGCATGCATACACATGTTCCCATACAGGCACAAACACACATGCACTCACCTATACATACTCACATATAGGGACACACATACATAAGTACAAGCTCCCATACAGGCATATGCAGACATAAATGCACTCACACACAGGCACACACATAGACACACTGTCACATACAGTCACACATACACACATGCTCACATACAGGCACCACACACACATTCTAGTCATACTGACTCGGGTACCACCCATAAACTGCCCTGAATCCTGTGTGTGACTCTGATACAACATCACTCTCAGGTTAGAAGATACCCCAATTCTATCCTTTTGACATGAAAATACAATGACTTGCTTTACCTCTGCTTGACTTCCAGAGTTACTAAATGCATAGATTTGAGTCAAGATTACCGGTCCTTGACTTTACAGTAAACTCCGAGGACCAGGCAGTTTAGGTTGTCTGCCCTAAATTACACAGCACTCATGAAATGACTCATCTGGAACAAGACTGGGTCTGGAGTGAAAATCTGGTCTTTATTGCCACCAGATTTGATCGTTCACCCACTTGGCTTCTCAGTGGTACCCGTCAATGTTTTGTTCCTCTGAAGCCCATGTGTTGAAAGTCCCTACACTGGCCTAGCTCCTGCGTCCCAAGTACAGAACTGTTGGCTGCAGTGAAGCCCTGAGCTGTGACCTTGCTCACACAGCGGTTCTGCCGGGATCAGACTTTGTATCCATAGCACATTTAGACTCCCTGGAGAGGCAGCACAGCTGACCACCGAAAGCCCCAAATCTCCTAGGTTATACCAACATGTATCTCTTTGTGGACCTTCTGAAAGGTCAGAGATGGCACACAATGCCATGGATAATGGGTCCAAGTCTGTTTCCCAGATTCTCCTAAGGAGAAGCAGTGCTAGGGGACTACCTTCGACCCCTGTGCTGGGTCAGAGATCTTTGCATGTAGGCACCCCAAGACCCATCCCTGACACTGCATGCTCCCCTGAGCACCGCCAGGAGCAATCCCCAAGCTCAGAACCAGAAGTAGTCCCTGACCACCCCAAAACAAAAAAAAAGAAAAGAAAAAATTATAAAATTGCTTTGCTTTTGATGGAGGACAGTGGGGACTATACCCAGAAAGTATATGAATAAGACCCCAAAAATTCCATAATATTGTGAGTTGGTAATAAATCAATTTAAAAATATCTTTATTTTTGCTTTTGGTGTCACTGCAGTGATGCTCAGGGGTTACTCCTGACTCTGCACTCAGGAATTATTCCTGGAGATGCTTGGGGTCCATAAAGGGATGCCAAGGATCAAATCCACGTCAGCTGTGTATGTGCAAGGCAAATACCCTGCATGCTGTACTATCATTCCAGCCTTCTCAATTAAAAAAATCAAATCCTGCCTTAATACTGTCAGGTGGGACCCTGGCTCTCTTTTAGAAGCACCACCCTGGGGCCGGAGCCAAAGTACAGCATATAGGACACTAGGCTTGCACTTGATCAATCTGGGTATGGTCCCTTGAACACCACCAGGAGTGGTCCCTGAGCTAAGAGCCAGTTGTAAGCCCTGTGCACCACCAGTATGGTTGCAAAACAAACAAAACAAAAAAAAGTAAAACTTTGATCTTCACACACTTTTCTGTGACGCCGCTATTTGTGGTCCACTCTAGCCGTATGATCCACATGCAGACCTACTTGGACAGCCAGTGGATGAGGCCTCACTCCCTGGCATGACTTCAAACAACCACATGTTTTAGTTCAATCCCCTGGGCAAAATGCTTAAAGGCTTAAGATATCTGTGTGTAACGCTGTGTTGCATATTCCAGTTTTCCATTCCAGCAGAGTAGGTTTTGCCTACTGAAACTCTTTCAGCCTCTTCCCCTTGTTCTATTATTTTCCCCCTCCGATTTGTTTGGTGAGAACCATGTACCTTTACACCAGTTTCCTGGAAGTAGAACTCATTTAAGAACTCAGACAGATTCTGATTGTCAGTAGCACACTTTAGCTATTGTTTTCCTTCCTCAAATGTTCCTTGTCAATTTAAATTTGCATTCAATTCAAAGATTTTTTAGATTAATTCTTAAACCACTGCAAGGCAAATCTAGTCTGACTCTGCTGTTCCTGAAAACTGGAGCCTGCAAACCTCTCGAAACCAGCTCTCTTCTCTCGCAGTCCAAACCCCTGATAGCAACCAAAATTGGCATTTGCTTTTGCATTTAGGGTGAAGCAGGGTTAAATGGTGTTAAAGGATTGAAGGGTGAACCAGGTCAAAAGGGTGACAGAGGACCCCTTGGTCTTCCAGTAAGTAGCCTTTCCATGTAGTGCCAATCTCAAACCTTTCTGTCTAAGCAATTCTTGGGTTACTTATCTCACTGTTGGAATTTCTGTCTTTGGAAAACAGAGCTTGTTAGGGGAAGCTCTAGGCCCGGCGGTGTTGGCACTAATGCCTGCTCTGGCATCAGAGGAGGGTCCATAAGGACCAACCCGAAGCCTTTCCTTGGCCATCCTTCAGTTCCAATGCCACACTTCTAGGAGCTCTGACATCCTCTCCCCTTCTTGCCCTTCCAAAGAGTAGGATGGTGATGGTGATTTCAGCATTTGTCCCAGAGGCTTTTGATAAGTTAGTGCCATTTACAGTTAAATCTCCTTCAGGGCTGGGGAGATAGTACAGGGACAAGGCACTTGCTTGCTTTGCACATGACCAGCCCAAATTCAAAACCCAGCACCACATACAATCCCCCAAGCACCACCAGGGGTCACTCCTAAGCACAGAGCCACCAGCTGTGACCCAAAACCCAAAATAGAGGCTGGAGAGGTAGTACCATCGGGAGGGCATTTGCCTTGCATGCGGCCAGTCTTTTTCAATTCCCCAAATCCCCATATGGTCCCCTGAGCACACCAGTAGTGAGTGGTCCCTGAATACAGAGCCAGGAGTAAGTCCTGAGCATCACTGGGTGTGGCCCCAAAATAAAAAGTAAATAAAATATAAAATCAAACCATCCTTCTACTGTTTCTCCCCCTCTTTTGACACCCCAAACCTAGAACTCTAAAATTGGTAATAGAAAAATTGATGCTGTTGAAGGCAGGATGCATTGACAGTGAGGTTAGCCATGGCTCCTTTCTTTATCAGCCCTTCATGGAGGAAATAATGTCTGTTGTTCATTGGGGGGAACACCCAGAGGAGGCTCATGGCACTCTACACAGTAGGAGAGAAGCTGTTGGCAGTTTTTAGAGAGGTTTTCTTTTTCTTTGATTTAAAAAAAATTTTTTTTTTGCTTTTTTTGGGTCACACCTGGACATACTCAGGGATTACTCCTGGCTCTGCACTCAGGAGTTACTCCTGTTGGTGCTCGGGGGACCATATGGGATGCCGGGGATCGAACCCGGGTCAGCTGCGTGCAAGGCAAACGTCCTACCTGCTGGACCCACTCCTCTGGCCCCACTCCTCCACAATTTTTTAAAATGTCTTTTAATGATCGAATATGAGGTTTAGTCTCAAGGTCTCTATTTAGTGAGTCAACAAGTCAGTAAATAAAATTATTCACAAACTTGGAGGAATTTAAAATAAGAACCCCATAGATCACATAATTAAAATATGGCATAAAATTGGTAATAGAAAAATTGAGGCTGGAGAGATAGTTCAGTGGTTAGGGCCCTTGCCCTGTATGCGGCCAACCTGGGTTCAATCCCCGGCATCCCATATTGTTTTCCAAGCACCACCAGGAGTAAATCCTGAGCGTAGAGCCAGGAGTAACCCCCTGAGAATCACCAGATATGACCCGAAACAAAGATAAATTGGTAATAGAAAATAAAGGGGTTTATTTTACAAATTAGGAAAAGATTGGTTACCATAAGTTTTCTTCTTTTCATAAACACTGGTCCTATAGCCGGTGCTTTTCACTGAGCAGGAACAGAGGTGATAGTATATTGTCATTAACTGAAGACTCTAAGACTTGCTTAGGCATAGGTTAAATCACACCAGTTTTGTCTGTGGACTACAGACATAAAAACCCTTATCAGATAGGTGAGCTAATAATTCATATTCTAATAAAATTACATTATCTATAATATTAAATAACAGATGGTATTGGATCTATAATATCAAATTTGTTACATATTGTAATATATTATTATTTCAAAAGTTTTCCCATCTCCCTGTTTATTTTTAAATGTTGTAATAATGGGGACTCTAAAGAAAGTATCAAAGGACCAAAGAAAAAATTAGACTTCTATTTTATATATAAACACTAATTTTCCTTAATTTGTTATTTAGGGTTAAGGATCATTTTTGTGCATCACTGAGCTAAAAGTTCTTCATCTATGTTGACATTAAATAAACAAACATTTTAATTGTTTAATCAATGAAGGCAAAAGAAGGATATAGTTTGCCATTATAGTATAACTTCCAATAGGGTTATGCAGAAAATAATTATAAAATAAAAAACTAAAAGTACACTTAGATATATGTGGTACCCTTAGATACATACGGTACCCTTAGATCAGGATTGCATCATTGGTAGAGTTTGATCTGGAGCGGAATTTTCCTTCCATTTTGAATTAACTACATCAGAAGCATAAAACAAGGAAATAGTCTGGAAAAGGGACAGTGCATGATCTCTGCTAAATGCTCCTCAGCCCAAGAAACATTTTTTTAAATAGTAAACACTCATTTGGATTTTACAATAGAAAGTCCATTTCAAAGAAGTCACTCTGCCCTGCTGTTCCAACAAGCACTCAAAATGCTTGTTGGAGCACACATAATGACGTACTTTATGAGTAGCTCAGAGTTCAAGACAAAGAAAAGCATTCCTGAGGACTGCAGATTTGTAAGCATCTCCCATTCAGATTTGATGGCAAGAATTAGTTGAGGAGCAATTTCTTTGGCGGTTATTTTACTGGGGCTTGGAAAATTTTCTAGCTTTTTTCTGATCCTCGCCCTCCCTCTGGTGGTGATAAAAGATATTACCGTTTAAACCAGCCTAGAAAACACGTTTCCTTCAAACCCAGTCAGCCTGACCCGTCAAAGTTCTGCATTTGTTATGCACAAGGGCTATTTTAACCAACAAAAAGCGAACTCTTTTATTCTCTGAAATCTAATTTTCACTTGTTGCTATAATGAGATTTTCCTTAGGAGATTGGCCATCTTTTCTTCAGAACCTAATGATATATGATGCTGTGACTAAGTCTTAAGAAAATAAATCTCAAAAAGGAAAAAACATATCATATGAAAATGAGAAGCCTGTTAATTATCAGTAACTATTCCAAGCCCCCTTTTTATAAATCTCATTGCCTTGGTTCCTAAATAACATTTTCTCAAATAGTATCGTTCAAATGCCCATCATTTGTGGGTGTTGATTGTCATGTGTTGTTTTTTAACTAACACTTCGTAGCAATGTAGTATTCATCCCAGAGTTCTGTGACTGCCTATGATGTCGTTTGAATTGTTGCATTTGTGCATTGGTACCTCATACTAATCTCTGTTCTTGTCGTTTGTGTCATACCAACCCTGCTATCAACCCAATCACCATGCAGGGAGCATCTGGCTTAGACGGAAAGCCAGGATCCCGGTGAGTCCGTCCCTTGGCTTGTTCCCACGTTGTGCAGTTTAGAGTTCTGTGCTGCGGGAGAGAGCTTGTATGCCACATAGCCCCTTGGAACGAGGGGTCCGTGGGACTGGAAAGAGCAGGGAGAGGACCCAGATGGCAACAGGACGGGGAAGCATGCAGAGACCTGGAATTGTGGCTCCGGGTCCAGCCTGACCTGCAGAATTTCTCTCTGAAGCCCAGGTTCCGGTCAGCACCTATTGCTAAATGACTTCATTGTTTAACTCCCAGATAACTTTTCCACGAGTTAATAGAATTTCCTGTGGTTTCATTAAAGGGCCTCTGAAGGGGTTAGAACCATAGGATGAATTTTCACTTGTTTCTTCTTTTATGTCTATGTCCATCTCTTGTAATGTCCTTCTTCCTTGGAACTAACTTCCAAACCTCTTGTTCATCGAGATGACTGTCTGTCTTGTTATTTTGTCTCTTTTCTTTGCCTCTTCACAGCTCCATCTTTTAAGATTTTGACCTCAGATAGTCAGTACGCAGAAATCCTTTGAAGACAGACTCTGAGTTCAAGGCAGTAAAAAAATATATCTGTTAGAGTGACAAGGATTCACTATCAATAGAATACGTTTAAGGCTCTGAATTCTGTTCTATTACAAGGCTCTGTGGAATTGAACAAGCAATAATAGAACCAAAGTAGGAATAACATTTTTAGATGGGCTGAGATAGTTTCTGCATTCTCTGGTATAACATCTTTGCAGATCTAAGCCTAGTTTTCCTGAAAATGAACAAATATTCTTAAAGTTCTTGCTATGTTTTTGAAGATTCTAAAAAAAAATTCCAAGCACTTTAATTAAAAAAAAAAAAAAAAGACAGGGGGTTACAACAGTGACAGTACAGCAAGTAGGATGTTTGCCTTGCATGCAGCTGACCTGGGTTCAATCCCCAGCATCCCATATGGTTCCCTGAGCACTGTGAGGAGTAATTCCTGAATGCAGAGCCAGGAGTAACCCATGAGTATCACTGGGTGTGACCAAAAAAAATATTTTTTTAAAAAGCAGGTTTAGAAAGTGGTTCTGTTCGCTGCCTCTTGGTGTTCCTCTGTTCCTTCAGATGTCACTGTATTAGACAGGCACGCTCAACCTGCACTGGAAGGGGCAGAGGCAGTCAGACCAGTAACCCGGCTCTGCCTGTTCATGTTTGCAAGCTGTGACTCCAGCCTCTGAGCAGAACCTGTCTGAATAATGACTTCCTCCCAAGCCCGTCTGCTGCTTACTCCCAGCAGTGGGACAGAAAGTTGGGTTGGAACACCATTCTCACTTATTGAATTTAGTTTTTCCACTTGTGTAACTGTTTCTGCCTCTTCAACTGTTGACCACAGAGTTTCTGGGCCTCTGTGGCCACCAAGAGAGGAGGTGGGTAAGACAGAGGTTGTGAAGCCGAGGCAATGTGAAGGGAAAGCTTGTTTCTCCTTAACCGTCTGGGCACAGGGTGAAGAGGTGGCATTGGGTCAGGGAACAATAGATAATGAACTGTGATCTGCAGCTATTTGTGTGTGCCCTTTGCTAAAAAATGCAACCCCTGTAATTCCTCTGGTATGAAAGTTCCTCTCTTTGGTCTGAAAGTTACCTGAAAACTGCTGCCTTGAAACAGTCAGGTATGAAGAAAGATCTTTGAAAGGAGATGAGTTGTTTTAATCCTAAGGCACTGTGCACCTAGGAAAAAGTCCAGGATAACTTAGAACTACTTTTCTGAGGTCTTAGGATAGGATACATCTTGTCTTATTTTTGTCTCTTTTTTTTTTTAGGGTACAGACGGCCCTATGGGTCCCCATGGCCCGCAGGTCCCAAAGGAGAACGAGTAAGTAGCTTCCGAGGTGATTATGCGGGTCTTAAAGAAAACAGAGTGTGACTTTTCATTTTATTTGAGCTAAACTGTTTCCCAGAAGAAATAAAGGACCATCTCCTGGAATACGAAAATAGATACCCTCTTGTGTTTCATTCAGAGAGAACAACTGAGTATTAAAACAGAATATAGTTGCCTTAATAAAAACAATGCATACATTTACATAAACTAAAACAAAGAGCCCAGGTCCTTCCTTCTTAACCCATAAGGAAGATATTTTCATTTGGCTTTAATCCAGAAAGTTGAAGTCAATGAGGCTAAAATTTCCAGGACTCCAGTTCTGGTTGATAATGTTCTATATAAAGCTACTGTGTTCATTCAGCGTCAGTTGTAACTTTTTTTTAAAGGAAATTACAAAACCTAAGTATTCTCCTTACAGCTATACATGCTCCTTATTTTTTTCCCTAAGTTAAAGAATAGCCTTGTCTTTCTTCAACCATAAGGAAATCATTTCAGTGCTTTATTAAAGACAAACTTTTCACTAACCTCTCTCTTGCTAGACAGTGTTTCCATCTCCTTGCAGGAGAGGGAGGGTATTCCTAATGGAAGATAAATATCTGACACCAAAACAATGTACCAAGCATCAGCAACAGGCCTTCTGTCTGGGTCTCCTCTCCCTTTTTTCTCTGGTTTTCTCCCCCTTTTTTCCTTTTCTCACCTTGGAAAGCTCCTAAGTGGTTTCATGTGTCTGAATAGAATTATGACATCAGTGTCCCTCACAATCAAGGCTCAATTGTAGACGGTGTTTCATGGGGCCTGCGGGGAGAGCTCGGGGATGGATTCATGCTTGGCATGTTCAAGGCCTGAGTTGAATCCCTTTACATGCCAACTCTCACCACCCTCCCCATACATTACTGGTGCCCGTGGGCTCACAGCACCCCTCGATGTTGCTTCTAAACAGAAGTTGGAAAAGTGCACTACCAGTGAGAGCTTCCATGCTCTACCAATACATGGTGCATGTTTATGGTCTCTGAAAACTAGACAAGTGTCCATAGATTTTCATCATGTGAGGTTTTCTTCAGCATGCCTTCCACTTCCATACTTGTGTTCTATAAAGTGAATTGATTCATCTGGAGAACATTTATCCAGGTTTATGAAATCCAGCATACTCATGAATGGAAACTCATTCTTCCAGTCTGTGTAGTCTTTTTGACAGATAGACTCCAATGAATTGAAATTTGATTATAATACCATTATTATCCTTCTATAAACTTTTATAAATACCCTACATATATTTACCCAATACTGCAAATGAAGAAGCCATTTTTCTTGATCTTGAAGAGTTTACAATCTAACAGAAAAGGCATCTGTAAGAAATAACCTGAGAATGGGACCAAAGACGAATCTAATCAATAAAGACTGTGCCTACAATGAGGAAGATTGGCTTTGTTCCAGAATGTTCTAGAAAGTCTTGAGGCCTAAGGAAATAAATAATCTCCATCTGCAGTTGCCTTATTTCTGAGATCAAACCAATGCCTTATGAAGATCCTCTTAATTAAAACTATTTAAAAGCTGAGTCTCTTGCACCCCGGACACATCCTGTGGAGAAATTCAGTCCATGGACTAAAAATGGAACAGCCGTATCAAGTAGTTTCTTGGCAGAAGGCCCTGGGCTCAAGGGGATTTGCTGTTTGGTAAATCAGCTGCCACTTCCGATAGTTTCCGAGTGCCACAAGGGTATCAGGTCTCAGTGCTGGCGCAGAATTAATTGGGAGAGCCAATAAAACAGCCTCACTTGGAGCACATAGGCTCTGGTGGAGACCTAGGTGAAGTATCATACTAGAGTTTCTCAGCCTGGGGACTGTCTTCACTGGCTCGGGTCTCAGTGCTCCTGAGTACTGGAGTGCGGTGCAGTAATCCAGGTTCCTGCAATAGAACACCATCTGGACGTTCTGGAAAAGCTTGCAGGTTTACAGAGGTAGGGCTCAGGAATGAGGGCTGTAGTAGGGTAATTTCAGAGTGTAAACATCACATTAAAGGGGGCCGGAGCAATAGCCCAGTGGGTAGGGCGTTTGCCTTGCACGCAGCCGGCCTGAGCCCGCCTGGGGTCAATCCCGGCATCCCATATGGTCCCCGAGCACCGCCAGGAGTCATTCCTGAGTGCAGAGCCAGGAGAAACCCCTGAGAATTTCTGGGTGTGACCCAAAAAAAGCAAAAAAAAAAAAAACCATCACATTAAAGGGCCTGGCTGAGATTGGCCAGACCACAGGAAACCAGGCATTTAAGGGTGTTCCCTGGGAACTGTGATTTCTGACACCAGGCCCCAACTCTATGCTCCTCAGGGTCCCTTGGCCAGTTCCTTAGTCTGGCTCATAACTGCTTTCAGGGACCCTGTGCAGTGTCCCTTTGAACAGTTCATTAAGTGTTCACAAGGCGCTGCATGCCCATATGCATTAGTATTTGAGTTCAAGAATGGGACCATTAGGATGCTTTGGGTTCGAGAGTGACAGGTCCCCAGCTCAAAATGGCTTAAATAGTAAAGAAACAGGGGCGGAGCGATAGCCCAGCGGGTAGGGCGTTTGCCTTGCTGCCGCCAGCCCATGCAGGCCCGGGTTCGATCCCTGGCATCCCATATGGTCCCCCGAGCACCACCAAGAGTAATTCCTGAGTGCAGAGCCAGGAGAAACTCCTGAGCATCGCTGGGTGTGACCCAAAAAAAAAAAAAAAGAAATGCATTGTTTCATGGAAAAAATACTCCCAAAAAGGAGTCTAGGCTTTTGGGGGTGGAGGGGTTCACCTGGCTGCACTCAGACTTATTCCTGGCTCTGAGCTCAGGGATCATTCCTGGCAGGACTTCGGGAACCATATGTGGTGGTAGGGATTGTACCCAGGCTGGCTGCATGCCAGGAATTACCCTATTGCTCTGGCCTCCTAGGCTTTGCCTCTGTCCTTTTGCGTGCCCTCCCGAGGTGCACATAAGCTGGCAGCACCAGAGCCTCTTTGGCCAGTGAGGCCTCGGCAGAGAATAGAGATATGTGTGTGCTCCGTGCCTCCTCCACGAGACCTTGCCCAGAGCTGCCCAGCCAGCTACCCATTGGCCTAACCCAAAGCCCACACTTAGCCACGTGTCTGCAGAAGCACAATGGAATTGTCCTTAATTCGAAGTCACTGTTTGTGTGTGCAGTTTTGCAAGATGAGCGCCACAAATAAATGTTTTCATGGTAGTTTAACCCAAATAGGCCATGCTCGATTCATTTGTAATGCACAGTCAGGAGAGGCAGAAGTACAGAAAGAAAAAGGGGGTGGGGCCTGAGCGATAGCACAGCGGGTAGGCCGTTTGCCTTGCAGGAGGACAACCCAGTTTCAATCTGGCATCCCCTATGGTCCCCTGAGCACTGCCAGGTGTAATTCCTGAGTGCAGAGCCAGGAGTAACCCATGAGCATGGCCAGGTGTGACACCCAAAAAAAAAAAAAAAAAGGAGAGGGAGAAGGCGTTGGGTATAGCAAATGAAACTGTGGAGCTTTGTCAAGCTAGACTTACCCCAGGATATGTGAATCCTCCTTTTATGCCCTAGTCTTTGACTACACAAACACACACACTTACACCACCACCTTTGGTTTTGCTTTGCTTTGTTTTGTTTTGTAGCCACATGTGGCAGTGCTCAGGGCAACTCCGGGCTCAGGGGTCATACCCAGTTGGTATTTATAGTATGCAGTGCCCAAGATTGAACCCTGGCTTCCACATGCAAAGCATGCACTTGGCCCATTGCAGGATCCCTCCACCACTTTATTTTTTTAATTTTATTTTATTATACCATCGTGAATTATACAATTACAAAGATGTTCATGACTGGGTTTCAGTCGTACAGTGTTCCAGCATCCATCCCTCCGCCAGTGCAAATTTTCCACCACCAATGTCCCCAATTCCCTCCTCCCTCCCCTAGCCTGCCTCTAAGATGGAAGGTTCTTTATCTCTTTTCTCTTTCTCTTTCTCTCTCTCTCTCTTTCTCTCTCTCTCTCTCTCTTCCCCCTTCTCTTACACATTGCCTCCACCACTTTTAAAATCATAAATAATTCTGCCAACTCAAACTGAAGGAAATTGATTTTGAATGAGTGCTCTTTTGGGTTGCCAAGTCTTTCTCACTGAAAGCAAACCTTCGACTTTTATAATTACTACTGTTGATGAAACTTATTTTGGGCAACATAAATCGCAAACTTTATAATCATATTTAGTCCTCAAAAATTATTGCAGAATATATGTGACTATTATTATTTTATGCCAATAAAATCTGGCACAGAAAGGTTAAGAAAGTTACCCAAAACTAATCACTGGTAAATGCCAGGCCTGGAATTCAAATTTAAATGTTTTCATTTCAAAGCCTCCCTGTTTACTGAATACAGTTGCTTCCTTTCCAGTAAGAAAGCTCAAAATGAGTGAAAATTCCAACAAGCTCTTATCGTATTTATTTTCAGTGTCTTTAGCTGACAGTACTAATTAGCTCTACCTACTCCTTCAGCTTAGACCCAAAAAAGAATGTCAGTGGAAGGGTTGGTGGGGGTGGTGAAGGAGTGCCAGCAGCAGGCAGAGAATGATAAAAGCATCGTGAAATTTACTTATGGATTTTTTAAAAATAAATTGACACAGTACAGTTCTTAGGTATGCTTCACAGTCATTACCTGAACTTAGTGCTTAATCCACGGAGAAGTTTGCTGACCTTTCCATCTCTTCCGGGGTAGAATGAGAAATGTCTTTCCTGTCTAGCCACTCACACAAATGTGTTCCTCTTGACATTGGCTTGACCAGCATTTGAATTTTGGAAATGCCAGCAGAAGGTAACACCACTAGCAACTCAGAATTCTTCTTTATTATGCTGACTCCATACTCCTGGCACTCCCAGTGGGGGTCCCAATTTTTTCTAAGCATTCAAAACTATCTTTCCAGCTGGGGCAGGGTTTTCCATTGAAATTGGCACACAGAGAGCATGATGGAAATTTGCAACCATCCGACCAGTGTGTAGGAAGAGACGGAAACATTTTAAAACCTTGTATGTGTGTGGGGGTAGGTGGGTGGAGGTGGGGGGTGTGGGCAGAAGTCTGGAGCAGTGTGGTGGTGAAGACAGGAAACGAAACCAAGATCAGAAACATCAGCCCCATTGTGAACAAATTATCTTCCCTATGGCTCATTTTTCATTCTTTTTTTTTTTTAATTTAAATCTGGAAAGGAAGCAGAACGCTGTCTGTGTGGGTTGGATTTGATTCATCCATCCAGCGCCCAGTTCTAAGCCCCAGAGATGTATAGGGAGCATGGTCAAGAGGCCTTGGCCTTCGGGAGGGGTGGCAGAGAATGAATAGGTTCTAGCCACCTGAGTCTCCTAATCTGTAAATGCCTTGATGTCAGATACTGCCGTAAAGAGCTGAGTGGAGTGAAGGACTCCCTGGAAAAGGAGAGATTTCAGGGCAGAGTATTGCTTTTAAGTAATTGAGCACATCCCTGGAATGTCGAGGCCCTAGCTTCTATCGGGGTCACTGCAGAAATAATAGCAAAATAACTAGAAGAAGATTAATAGTTCAACACACTCTAGCACTGGGGCTTGGTTCAACAGCAAAACACCTGCCTTTCCTGTACGATACCTGGGTTCAATCCCCAGGACAACAAGAATAATAAATAAATGTAAAATGTGTAAAAAAATAAAAAATAGATAAATGTTTTTCTCTGATGCCCAGGAAACCAGCCCACACCCCAGTTCTGCAGATCCTGTGAACCAACAGCTGCATACACTGACCAAGTTTCTCCTGGGTGGGAGTGGGAGTTGGGGAGTTGGGGGGGTGGGATTGGAGCTGTTGGAGGTTCTATGGCTTTCAATCCTGCAGCAAAGTCCCCCAGAGGCTGAGACCTCCCTTATAAAGCGCTGCTGCTCCAGCCAAAAGGCTTCGCCTCAGCCAGAGGGAAGTGTGTGGCTCTCGAAGTAGTGTGTGGTTAGAACCTTGTCTTTTGTTCTAGGGTGAAAAGGGAGCAGTGGGAGAGCCAGGACCCAGAGGCCCGTATGGTCTGCCTGTGAGTCTCACGCCACCTTCTGCATGCAGGCACTCACCCCATACTGGCCCCACTAACCTGCCCTTGTGGGGTCAACTGACCCAGTGGAGGGGAAGTCTGCACCCCACTAACACTCTGCCTGGTCACATTCCTGTTCCATTGCTGGGACACAACCACAAGACCTCATGAGATTGAGTGATCAGAGGTTATCCATTAGGCATCACTTACCTGAACTGAGGGTGCCCTTGTGAGAGATCGCCCTCCCTGGAGCCATTGACTGGAGCCCCAGGTTACCAAGAAAGTGGGTTATAGAATATCTATTACTATTTTGAGTAATAGTATAACTCTAAACTACCTTCTCTTGGGCTCATGACTCAGACTGAGCTTACTGTGATGTCCACATTTCTGAGCTCTCCTACTTACCACAGTGACAGCTGAGCTTCAGAACATGTACTGTTGAGGGCAGTCCGCTCTGAACATCTAGGCTGCACGGACTTCATGCTGAGGCCTCCGAAGACTTCACAGGGCAATTTGGGCCATGGTGGTAGGGTAGGCACTCATCGAGTAGAGACTGTGGATGGGGCTGAACCCCACTGTCTCCTCCACATCCCTGCACCTCCCTGTGCTTATGAACTGAAATAGCTGAAATTACTGAGTGCTTGGGTGCTATATGAGATGCTGATTTTTGAGGAAGTTTCAAAATCTAACTGGACCTCCCAGATTCCTTCAGTAGATCTACCCAGTAGCAGTGAATTCGCCCTGGGACTCGGTGGGTAGTGCCATGATCCCATTAAAGGGAAGCATCCTTCTCCTTTTACACAGCAATCTTAGGGTTCCTCTTTGGGGCCACGCATTTACAAAATCTACCTCAAAACAGTTTTGAGGTTGTGAGCTCACACCCAGACCTGGTGTGCATCTAACCAAAACTAAAGCCGCATTCAAATGACAATTTCCAAGCTCTTCACTTACTCCTGAGCTCACTGCCATGAGTTTTCAATTTTAAGTAGCATTAATTTACTGCTTTATGAGTACCTGCGTGTTTTTAAAGCAACTAAATGGGATTTTTACTTTTCAACTTACTCCTGAATTGATGCATTGAATAACAGGCATTATACTTTGGCAAAAATATCAGACCATATCACACAGTGATCCAATTTAAAAAAAATTTAATCAGACCTAAAATTTAGCCTAATATAACCTAATATTTTCCCCCTTAACCCTTCACTGCAACTTTAATGGTCACTTTACTTGTTTAGTGAAATGAATGTGATTGACTATTAATGAAAAGAGAATCTTCTTCACACTTCTGATGTCTTTCTAATAATTGTGCATGCCCGTAAAGCCTCGAATAAAATTATCACTTCATGAATTATCACTTCATGAACTTAGGAACATTAATGCTACTGTGGATTTTTTGGCAGGGGAAAGACGGAGAGCCTGGTCTTGATGTAAGTAACCCATGCAATAAGCATAAGTAATCCATACAGTAAACATCACTAATCTGTACAAAAACATACCCTGTTATAACATGTGGAAGTGGGCCATCATCAATAGCAAGAATCCTTTGTTTCTGTGCACATAGTTACACTATACCATGTATTGTTGCATGGCAACAGCAATATAAAATATACCACCAGTGTTTGTTTGCATGAAATAAACATTCAAAACAGAACATTTGCTATAAAATTGATAACACCTGGGCTTCTGGGGCAGGACCGATAGCACAATGGATAGGGCATTTGCCTTGCACATGGCCAACCCAGGATCGATCCCGGCATCCCATATGGTCTTTAAAGCACTTGATCACTTGATCACTTGAATCCCGTTATTCATCGATTTGCTCGAGCGGGTGCCAGTAACATTTCCATTGGACCCTATCACGTGCCAGTGTAGCCCAATGGCATCTAGTTGATTCAGGAATATGAAGAGCCTCAAACCGTTCCTTCAGGGTCTTGACAAGGAAGTCTGACCATCTTGTAGGTGGGCGGCCACATGATCTTTTGACATCCCATGGGATCCAGTCGGTAATGGCTCTAGTCCAGCGGTTGTCTCCAAATCGCATTACATGTCCAGCCCCTTTATTTTCCTTTAAAGCCTGCCAGGAGTAATTCTGAGTGCAGAGCCAGGACTAACCCCTGAGCATTGCCCAATGTGACCCAAAATTTTTTTTTCAAAATTGATAACTGCTCATTGATAGTGCAACTTCAAAATAGTGCCCAAATCAAAAATGCTTTCACATCACTTGAATCACTTATTTTTAGACAGGCTAAAAGTGGAAATCTCTTTCACTTCCTGCCTTGAGGGAATAGTATATCTATTCCTGCCCTGAGGGAATAGTATATCTTTGCTTCTTATATATAAAGTCCCTCTGTATCTCCTAATAATAAAATGTATAAAATAGAGATTATAAAGTAAGCACAAAGGCTCTCTGCACCTTATAGTACACGTATAAAGCAAGCATCATGGTTACTGTTTATCCAGTACCTAATTATGCAGGAGCCCAGTTCTATACCTGCCTCTTTTTTACCCATCACCACACCAGCTCTCATTATCCCCAAGTCCTGTTTAAGGGACTGAAATGCAGAGAAGTGAGTCATTTTCCTAAGGCCACACATATCAACAAACTTCTCAGGATTCAAGCCATGACCCCAAAAAACATCCTCTCCACTGCACACTCCTTAGGGGGAAAAAAAGTCAAATATCCTAATGTCTGTCAATCATTGAAATGTCAAAAAAAATCTTTCTTGGGCCTACTTTGTGTTTTGAGACTACTTTCCATGCTGTTCCACTGGATACTTGCATCCAGAAACACTTGTTTTGGGAACTAGGATTCTGCCGTGGTTCCATCAATAGATGTTCTCTGTTTTCTATCCCCTCTAGGGTTTCCCAGGTCCACGAGGCGAAAAGGGCGATCTAGGAGAAAAGGGAGAGAAGGTGACTCCCACCCCCAGCCATGCCTGACACTACCTGTACTTCTCCCGTGTTGTCCTTTTGCTGTCAGCCTGTGCATGCCTTCCAAATACCTTCCCTTTCTCTGTCCTGTGTGCCAAAATCACACTCATGGCTGAGCCAAGGAAGCAGGACCTCGGGAGGAATGAAGGAGGTTGCACGCTAGAAAGAATGCTCTGTTTAATGTAGAAGGGAGGGGAAGGGGAAAAAAGATCCTTGGATATCTGACTGCAGTTCTTCAAATTACCTGATACCAGACTGTCAAAGATATATTGTCCAGAACCAAAGAGATAGCCCAGGGGTTAAGGAACTTGCCTTGCATGTGACCAATTCCAGTTCTGTTCCCGGTACTAAATATGGTCACCCAAGGGTCATTCTTGAGCACCTCCATGTGTGGCCCAATTGCCCCAAATATTATACGTCTTCCCCAGGGATGCTTGGAAATACAGGAAGATATTTATCAAAGTAAAATGACAGCACAAATAGCATAAATCGTCGATGATCTTCTCAAGAGCTCACCAAATGCTATCAAGTCAGCACCTAATTTGTCTTCACAGCACCCCCACTAAAGACTGAGAATATATGCCCTGCCTGTATCTTGATACTTTGTTTCCCAAATTAACTCATGTCCCACTTCATCAAGCAACCCACTGTTTTCAAAGCCCAGTAAATTATGTTTGCCATCATTATCTCTGCCAGAGAGATAGTAGAGAGGTTAAGGTGCTTGCTTTGTACAGCACTGTCTCCTGTTTTCAATCCCCAGCACCAACTGTGAGGTCCCCTGAGCACTGCCAGGAAGTGACCCCTGAGCACAGAGAGCTAGGTAGCCCAAAATATAAACAAACAAATTCTGTTTAACAGCAAAGTTCCCAGCTGTTGAAAATCAAGGCCAAATAAGATGTAAGGAGACAGGGGCGTGTGTGCATGCGTGTGTGCGTGTGTGTGTGAAGCCCACTTCAAAGCCTTTGAGCCCCACACACTGCTGAGCTTCCCTTAGGTAAGAATCTGTGTGAGTGGTTATATAAAAGCACCACCTTGTCATCAGGAATAGTCTGAGCACTTAGAATTTTCCCCCCCCCAACATCCTTACTTAAAAATCTGAATCCTTCTAAGTTCTCTCGTGGCAGTGCTATTACTGCTCCCATTTCACAGACAAGGAAACTAAGGCAGAAATTCTTTTATCCTGAATTATAGCTACTAACAAGAAAATGTACATGGTTTGGTATCAGTAGTGCTAGGAACATGCAAGCATGTAGACCAAAGTGTGTGCTTTAAAGATAAAAGGCATTTGTTTAATATTTACCTGATAGGTTATATAAATCTAAATTCCTATTTGTTCATCAGTGTGTCACAATTATGAGGATTCTCATTGTAATGCTCTTTTTTGATGGGATAGGGTTGGGTTGGGTTAGGATGGAGCTACAACCAGTGGAGGTCAGTGGTCACTCCTGGAGGTGCTTGGGGTACAAGACCAAACTGGGTCTCTTCCATGCAAGGCATGCACTCAGCCCCTGGGTTGTCTCCAGCCCCTTACAACTCAGTCTTAAACAAAATATTGCCATTCAAATTATCATTGTAATAAGATGTGAAAACATAAGGCTACAAGTTTGTTTCTCAAATTGTTGATCAACCCCACCAACGTGTCTTCATCTTTCAGACCTCATGATCTGAAGTTTTATACTTAGAAAAAATCAGATGCTAAATACAAACTCTTTGTGTATATCATTCTTTATCCATGACAGATGGCTTTTGTCACAGAGGATCATTACCTCTTACCAAACTATCTTGATTAATACCAACACCGGTACATTATCCTTTATACCACAGTGTCTGATTTCCATAAGGCTTGAGGCTCACTAAAATATTACTAGGAAATGATTCCTATAACCTAGTACAGTCACTACTTGCATGAGTGCACCTTTCTGTTGAGTGATTATTCTGAACTGATTCACCCATCAAGAATAAACTGGATTCCAGTTTAATCAGACCCAACACATGTGGTATTCGTTACTCTCACTTGAGGAAGAGGCCATGGCTTCCTGAGAGTGAAGGCTCCCCCGGCAAGCTTACATCAGTCTTCTATCATGGCCCTGCAGTGATCTACTGAGAACAACTATGGATTCCCCTTGCATTTGTGAGCAATTTACTCCCCAGGTGTTCCCCCTATCTCTCCTGCTCACCTTTCCCCCTGGCTTCTGGGAGATTTCCCTTTGATCATGATCATTTAAACCACACAGTCCCCCTTAAGGAAATCCAAGTGTTTATTATTCCGAGCCTTCTGGTGCAATGATTTTGGCACACGGGACGTAAATATGGAGCTTTCACTCATACAGTCAGGATGAATGCACAAATGGGGATACTGTCTCATCTATTTCTGCTCTGTGTATGTCTTTTCACCTTTGAATATTCATGTTGTTGTGCTTCTGAGATTAATCAGCTGTATTGTCACTGCCTTCCTGGATGCAGGATGGACACACTAATTTAAAGATGTACTGTGAGCATGGTAGATTCAGTCCGGCCCCAACTCCTTGTCTCTAAGTATGCAAGAGATTTATGTTAATAGGAAGCAGCTGGGGTACGTTTCTTCTCTCTGCCTCCTTTACACAGTTCTTCCAACCCTGTGATCCACTCAGATTCCCACAACCTTCACCTCAATTCCTAAATACTAATCCCCAGGCTATATTCTCACTATGTAATTATCCTTCCTGCTCAGTTTTAGCCTTAGCTCAACTCAACGCAAACTGTTTTTCCTCTCTTGAGAATAACTTTTTTTTTTTGCTTTTGTTACATAGTGAGTAAGCTGGAAGCCCATTTACCATTGTAGAAACTGGTGTATGATCAATAAACATACTGGGGGAAAAAAATCCCTGGGTTCAGGCGTGATTTCTTCCATTGGCGCTGCTGAGGAATATTAGGACCCTTTCCATTTTGTTCAGCTGACTAAATACGAAAAGTATTTGCTTCCAGTTTTAAAAAACAGTAACAGGAGATAAAAGCCTATTTTGAATATATTGGCTTTTTTCAATGAGGACTACTAAAGTGAAGTCATAAGATTGGAGATACTTCAAAAAATTAAAATATTGTCTCTATCCTCTGACTCCGTGTAACTGGTCAGTTAGAGGGTAAGAAAGTAAATGAACAGCACTGAAAATGAGGACTTGGAGCTGTTTGCATGGGCCTCAGTTTCGGTGGTCTTGTGACCTTGCCAGATCCAGGCAAAATCACTTCCTCCAGGCCCCCATCAGTGCCAACCCCTCATTCTCACAAGTCAGCCTCTTAGCTCTCCTGTGATCATGTGGTACACTTCAAAATCCCGCTGCTGAGGAAAGCCACTACCGGAACCCCTGATAT
Source organism: Cryptotis parvus (assembly GCA_021461705.1). Taxonomy (NCBI): domain Eukaryota; kingdom Metazoa; phylum Chordata; class Mammalia; order Eulipotyphla; family Soricidae; genus Cryptotis; species Cryptotis parvus. The sequence continues at coordinate 34,636 of JAJIBD010039304.1, read as the reverse complement.
TGTGAAGGTGGAAGTTTTTACCCTCACACCTTCCCTAGCCCAGAAAGCTGTGGTAAATGTCCTTCCAGATGTGCCTAGAATAATCAGCTCCAGGATCCCCATAATGCCCGCCCCTACCCTCCCTCACAGAAAATCAGTAAAACCTGTCTTTGATTTGAACCCTTGTATCCGCAGGGGGAAAAGGGAAAGAAAGGCAAAAAGGGGCCTAAAGGGGAGAAAGGAGAACAGGGTGCCCCTGGATTAGATGCACCTTGCCCGTTGGTATGTGTGACTCATGGAACTGTCATATGTGAAGGGAGTGGAGCAAGCTGGAAGGGCCTCAGACAGCAAGACTGCCCAGGGATGTCATTTAACAAGTCATTTGGGGGCTACAAGAAATGCCTGCTTCAGGCAGTCCTGGTCTCCCTGCAGCCTGGCTCCTGGCTTGGCCTGGTTTCTTGTCACTGCCAGAGCCGGAGAGGGACACGTCATTCCGAGGTGTCCAGTTCCCCACGGGCCTGGCCTGGCCCTACCTCCTCTCCTCCCTGCCTGCTGTCTTTCCCTCCAGGCTTGTTCCCACTCCCGCCTTTGGCCATTATCGTTATTTCTTGAGCATAAATGTGTATTTCCATGATTTCTTGCATTAGTAACATTATGAGTTAATCTTTACAAACAGGGATTCCGTGGCGTTAAGGGGAAAAGGGGAGCCGGGCCAGCCCGCCTGGATGGGCTGGACGCCCCTTGCCAATTGGTACAGTATCTCTTTCCTGCCTCCCTGCATGCCATTCCTTTGCTTCTGACATGTCATCTCTCTCCCTGTCAAATGCTTTACATGATAAATATACCCCATGCATGTGCTTGAAGACTCCGTCAGCAAAGAGAGCCAGCATGTGTGGCCATCACTAGCTGCCCAGTCACCTCTTGGCATTGCATTTCCATCGATGGTTACAAACTAATCTCCTGACATTGTTCTCACAACTGACACAACCACCACATCTGGGTTGGCAGGTGGGGGGGGGTTCACTTGTCCAATAAGTATTTAAAGAGGATGATAAATTTATAGAAAAATCTTCTACGCAAAGGCAATGCCTAAACTTGGGAGTTTATGCCTAAGTGGAGATTTTTTTTCTTTTTAATCAAAAAAGAAATAGTTAATTTTGCTCTTTCAATTTAATTTTGTCAGTCTATAGATCAGGCTAAAGCTATAGAGCTAAGCCTTTGTGGTCAAGAGTGGCCCTATTCAAGGGCATGCTGGTGTGAGCCCCAGAGAAGAAAAGCAAACTTCTCTGATCCTTCCAAGAAGATGCTGGTCTGCAGCCCACACCCTTTTCTTGTCATGTAACCTTTTGATTTAATGGTCTCTCCTTTTGAAACTCACTTTCCTAAAGTTGACAGAACTATCCTATCTCCATTGGCATGAACTCAAAATCTTCCTTATACTAAAATCTAAATTCTACTGGTGATCCTTCTCCTTGTACCAATCTGGCATTACAGAATTTCCCCCAAAAATACCATATAGAGCTATTTTGAAGTGGTTTATTTATAAATATATATTTAAAGCAAAAGCATATGCACATCTTCTGATAAAGAAAAAAAATTATGGTTGTGTTGATAGTTTATACTTTTGCATGTTTTGATGTAATGATTCTACAGCGTAAGCATGATGGTTTAAAAGTGAACTTAGATTTTTTAGTTCTTTGTCAAGAGATTGTATTGGTATAAAATATTCTATATAGTCAATAATTACAAAATATCAGTATGAGTGTCCAGTCTTTTGTTTGCTTGGTATTGATAATAAGTACTATTTTGTGATCATTTTGTTGGGAAAAAAAATACAAGCATGCCTCATCACAGAACAGCTCTTCCTGTTTTATTGTATCATTTGTATCTGAAGAATGCTACTACTTTAAGTGAAAATAAATTTGGCAACAGTTACAAATTTCTCATTTATTCAGAATCTGTTAACTGGATTCTGAAGTATTCGGTAGAAAAATCAATGCTACAGATAACATTTTACTGTAAAAATCTAGACAGACTGCCCATTTTCAGCTGATTGGATTGGGTGGTCTCACTACATCTGTCTCCGTGACAGAAAAGTAAAATATACTAGTGCATGGAGAGCTTTTAACTTCAGATAGAAATGGTTCATCGTTGTTATTACCGTACATTCAATTATAGACTCTAAGGACCAAGGCGAAGTTTTTTTTAACTCATTAACTAAACTGTAAAACATTTTAATAAGAGAAACAGTAAAAATGTATTATCTAAACGTATAACTGAACAGAGCATGAAAACACATTTTGTAAATGTGTTTTCAAAGTTATGTAATATCTTCTATACTTAATATATTTTTAAATGTGCACTCTAAACAATTTTTAATGTTTTCACTTTAATTGGAATTATGTAATTCTATTGGGATTTAGTAATCAGTAAAGGATGCCTTTAACTAAAGTCACTTAATGTGTAGGAATTTTTTTTAAACCTTTGAGCATGTGAATTAGGAAGTCAGATCATTTGTGCAGAACCTGAGGAATTCTTACTCTTTTCTTTAAAACACAGGGGCCAGATGGATTACCCATGCCTGGCTGTTGGCAAAAGGTAGGTTTTATGGAATTATTTCTAAAAAGCACTCTCCCTTTCTCTTTACCTGCCTCAGTCCTTTCCATTTCAAGCACACCATTTGATTCTGACATTGAATTTCAAAGTTGTTTGGGCGGTAAAAGTAAAAGATCCCAGCTCCAGATTATCTTCTGATGGAGATGTTTTCTACTGGTTTTTCGTAAAGTGCTGTGTGGAAGAAAGTTCTCAACAAACATAAAACATTGTGAGCTGGAGCCTTCCCAATCTAAGGCTCTATTTAGAAGGGAAAGGGAAAGTGCAATTTGATGGTGATTTTCTCATCTCAAACTAAACTCCTTATCTTCTTTCTGATTGAACTGGTCTTCATTCATTGTGGTTCTTTTCTGATTTCTATTCAACTTCTCATGCAAATACCTGGTAGAACCCTGTCACTATGAATCACAAAACTGGGAAAGCAGAAAAGAAGATGGGTTTTCTTTTATTTCTATGGTGATGTCTTGATTCAAATCGAACTTGGTTCTATTTAAATTGGCTTCTTTTATGATACCCATTTATTCTAGCCTTTCTCTACACCACCAAAGGTTAAAGGGGATGAACTCTGAATGGAAAAGAATGTATTCTTTACAGAGAAAATCCTTAGGGGGGCGAGCGATAGCAATAGTAGGGTGTTTGCTTTGCATGCGGCCATCACAGGTGCTATCCCTGGAGTATTACATGGTCCCCTGAGCATCACCAGGAGGAACTCCTGAGTGCAGAGCCAGGAATAAGCCATAACATTGCCAGGTGTGACCCAAAAAGCCAAAAAAAAAAAAAGAAGAAAGAAAAAGAGAAGAAGCTCCTTGGAGGCTCCTTAGTACAAGAACTGAGTGGTGCATCCTTTCAGGTAGGGGTCCTGACAACAGCCCTCTCAGCTCTTGTCATCATTACTGATGAGGACAATGGCTTTCAGAGAGGTTAAGTAACTTCCCAAGGCTCCAAGTTAGTGTAGAACAGATTACAAATTGACAGGGAAGCAGTAGCAGAACTCTTAAGGAGGGAAGAGATCATAACACCAAACTTTTCACAGCGATGGTGATTAGACAGAACCACACACATACTCCCCCAAAGACAAAGTGTTCCCACAGCTTTAAAATGAGCAGCAGAGGCCGGAGCGATAGCCCAGCGGGTAGGGTGTTTGCCTTGCAGCTGGCCCATGCAGGCCCAGGTTCGATCCCCGGCATCCCATATGGTCCCCGGAGCACCGCCAGGAGTAATTCCTGAGTGCAGAGCCAGGAGAAACCCTTGAGCATTGCTGGGTGTGACTCCAAAAAAAAGCAAAAAATAGATAGATAGATAGATAGATAGATAGATAGATAGATAGATAGATAGATAGATAGATAGATAGATAGATAGATAGATAGATAGATAGATAGATAGATAGATAGATAGATAGATAGATAGATAGATAGATAGATAGATAGATAGATAAAATGAGCAGTGCTGAGAGGCAGGCCAGAGAGAGAGAGTGCTCAAAGGGCTGGAATGCACGCCTCGCAGGTGTGAGGCCCAAGTTTGATCTTAACACTTTGCGGCCAGCCACAGGTATATCCCTGGTGGCTCCTAATTCTAAGTTTCTGACTTACATGCTTCATTCGCTCTAGCAGGATGATGTAGGACTGTAGGAAGCTGAAGAGAAACATACTCTATTGGTGGCCTCTCCACTGGCCCCTGGCAAGCAGGTCCTGTGTCCCTCACTGTCTGGCATAGCTGCCTCTCTAAATCACTTCCTCTTTATCTCACGGTGGTATAATAAAATATTTAAAAAAACAAAACATCAAAAAAAAATCACTTCCTCTTGACCAGAGCATAATTATGATGGCAACAGGGAGAAAAAAAGAAATGTTGTCCAATCTCTTATTATTTAATATATAGTTCAATTGAATTCTATTTTGTATGCAGCAGGCCTATAGATTGTTTTTAGGAAGTCCTGTTTTTTTTATATATTTTTTATTCATTTATTTATAGGGTTTAGTTTGTTTTTCGGATTTGGTTTCTTTTTTTTTTTTGTTTTGGTTTTTTGGCTATTTTTTTTGACTTTACTTGGCCAGGGAGGGAAAATTTTCTCAGCAGGTATTTAGTAGATCATTAAACTCCATGTTCATCCAGTCTGAGAACTAGCTCTGAGGCGTCTGGGGTCAAGATGTTCTCGGGAAGATGAGCCCATCACCAGATCCTTTACCCGGGAAGCCGATCCGCTCACTCCAGAGCCTCCCGGCTCAGCACTCCTCATACCACCCAGATCTGGAATTACTGTTTCGTCTCTAACCTCTGACCTGTAACCTAATAGTGTAATGACTTTTTTTAATCTGGTCAGTGGTACCTGTCATAGAAAGTAGCAGTGAAAGGCCTTACCCAGTCTGCCACGTCTGTGCACCTGACTTCACATAATTTGGGTCCTCTCTGAGTCACTTACTCTTGACCAGAGCATAATGAGGGGCAACAGGCAAGGACTTGAAGGCTTTGGGACTCAGTGGATTGTGAGTAGCACCAAAACACAACATCCCCGTTTAGATTCTCACTTCCCATAGAGTTGAGACTGTTTTCTACAAAGATGAAGGTGCTCATGAAACTAGCATGGTCTTATCTGAACAATAAATAACTTGAGGGGCCATGAATAAAGCTCAAAGACTTGGGTGTACTTTGCTTGCTGGAAGCCTTGGCACTACATGGTTCCCTGAGCACCACTCATGACCCCAAAACTGCCCCATGCACACATGCCAAAAAATGTAGCTTGACGTGTGGGAGTCAGAGGCTAGTTTAGATAGAGAAGGGAACATGTGTGAATAAATGTCTAAAGTTCTGATGCTAACATAGAACTGAGCATTAAATACAGACCAAAAAATGCAAATGATGGCTTCTAAGTGTATCGTGAGTGCAACCCCACAAAATGTGTGGGAGAAGGAGGAGAGAGAGAGGGAGAGAGAGAGGAGATAAAGAACCTGCCATTTAGGCAGTATGTGGGGAGGGGGGGAATTGGGGACATGGGTGGTGGCTGGGGGCACTGGGGGAGGGCGGGTGCTGGAACACTGTGTGACCGAAACCCCTAAGCGTGAACAGCATTGTAATTGTATATCTCACGGGGGTATAATAAAATGTTAAAAAAAATGTAGCTTGAGTGGGAATGTGGTCTAAGTGATAGAGCTATGTGACTTATATTGTGAGACCCTCCAAAGCCACTATATTCATCTCCAAGATTGCAACTCCACCATTTATCCTAGTTTCCTAGCTGTAATAATTTAATTTTTATTACAAATATAATTTTAAAATTAATGTTCAATTTTAGTGTCCCAAGTTCCACCCCCAGAGTCCAACAGAGAGAATAATAGTTCACCAATTAAATATCAGTACTGTTGACCATGTTACCCAGTACACCCCTTCCCAAAGAAGGGAAGGGGAGGGCTGAAGTGATAGCACAGCGGTAGGGCATTTGACTTGCATGCAGCCAACCGTGGTTTGATCCCCAGCATCCCATGAGGTCCCCAAGCACTGCCAGGAGTAATTCCTGAGTGCAGAGCCAGGAGTAACCCCTGAGCATTGCCAGGTGTGACCCAAAAAAAGCAAAAAAAAAAAAAAAAATTCAGATTGTGAGGCCAAAGTGATATCACAGCGGGTAGGGCGTTTGCCTTGCATGTGGCTGATCTGGATTCTATCTCAGGCATCCCATATGGTGCCCTGAGCAACGCCAGGAATAATTCCTAAGTGCAGAGCCAGGAGCAACCCTTGAGCATTGCTGGGTGTCACCCAAAAAGCAAAAAAAGAACAAATTCAGATTGCGACTAATGAACAAATTCTCTTAGACATGCTCCTCTTTTTCTTTTCTTTCTTTCTTTTTAAATTTTTACTTATTTATTTGTTTTTAATTGAATCACAGATGCACAGTTACAAGGTTGTTCAGGACTGGGTTTCAGTCATACAATGTTCCAACACCCATTACTCTCAGTAATAATTCTTTCATGAAAGTCCTTTGATCTTTGTTTGGGTTACCTTCTAGGAAGAGTTTCATCTTTGAAATTTACCAACACAAGATGAGAGATGGTGAACTAGTATGGAAAAGTAATGGTGTGCAAATTTATTGTGTGATTTATGCATTGGGGTACAAAAAGCAGAATTGATGGTTTAGAAAATATAGGCTATCAGTTATCTTTCACCCTCATTCAGAGACTGAAATTAGTAGGACTTTTCCTGTAGCGTCTCTACCTTTTGTTTGTTTTCATATAGGGCCAGTAGGTTTGTAGGTGAACTTCCCTAAAGCAAGGGGATGGATTTTCTTATTAAAATCTTACCTCCGACAGCTCCTGAGAAGCCCAGCATGGAAAATAATGACATGGAATTCAATTAGCCATAAACCTCTTCCTGTCCTTTTTCCATTGTAATTTTATTTTTATTTTTTTTAAAGAATTGTTACAATTATTTTTATTTTTTTATTTTTTTGCTTTTTTGGGTCACACCCGCGCAGAGGAGTTACTCCTGGCTCTGCACTCAGGAATTACTCCTGGCGGTGCTCAGAGAACCATATGGGATGCCGGGGATCGAACCTGGCTGGCACAGGCTGGCCGTGTGCAAGGCAAACGCCCCTACCCGCTGGGCTATCACTCCGGCCCTCCATTGTAATTTTAGAATCATATAAGAGCTGTAAAAAGTGGCTCCAAGAAACAACTGATTGTGATCGATAATATTTTGGTAACCCAGAAAAAAAAAATCTTAGGAGCGGAAGAATCTTTACATTTCTCTGGATTGTTTGCAGAGCACTGGTTATGGCACTCCAACTGATTCATGTGAAATTTGAGCTAAGTGAGTGTTTAGAAAGAAAAAGGGAGTGCTCTGTGACCCATTACCTGGAGTGGACAGTAAACACTGTGAAACACCATCACTGCAACTCAGAGCATCAAACAGTGCATCTATGGTTTTTGGAAAGAGAAAAGAAAATGTTTTTAATTAATTAACTAGAAAGTTTCCTTCTACTCAGTATAGTGTTGTGGGATTCGGGTGATTCTTTTTCCTTAGGCAAAGTGTCTACGGGAGTAGCTTTGTGAATTTATATATAACTCAGATTCATTGTTCCACGGTTGTCCTGAACTTAACATCCATTCTAGGAAAACCTAAATAATTGTGGCAGCTCAGATAAGGAACCAGAGACTCCTGGTGCCGATTAGAGAGCCCAGACCTCAGCCTGAAGACCAGGAGACCCCATGTCCCTCTTGTCCTGAATCCACAGCTGGAAGAGCAAAGGGAAAAACAATGCCAGGGAAAGGGGAGGAGAGGACAGTCCCAGTCAGTGAGGTCAGCACAGAGGGCAGAATTCTCAGCTGTTTCCACAGTTTGTTTTAGTACTTAAGGACATAATCGTAAGCAATAATAAATGTATTTCAGTCATCACGCGCATAACAAAATCCTCATTTTCTGCTTTCCCAGAAATAGTAGCTAGGGCACAAGCTTCTTGATGACGATAGAAAAAGTAGTGGCTTGAGACTAGAATGGAATATTTTAAGGACATCCTGGAGTTTTAGAAAAGTAACATATAGGACATATGCCGATTGGCTCACTGATTTAAAAATTATTCAATCCAGGGTTCTACCAGTTTTCTTAAACATTAATTTGGAATTTTTATCCTCAACAACTAATCCAATATATTTGTCTTTTTGTTGTCTGTTTCCCTGCAGTGATGACTCTAACCACCCCGAGCATGAAGTTGTGTATATAAACGGTCTGCTTTTTATATTTATAGTTGCAAGTCAAATGCAGATTTGACAAGTCTGAGATCTGTGTACATTTAGCTGCTTCTTCCTGTGTGCAGTAGTACACATGTCCATTGTTGCTTCACTTACACCCGAAGTTGGGCCGTATGTAAGACCAGAGCCTGCAAAAAAATAGAGCTCAGTGCCTCCTTGTCTTACGGGCAGATGTTTATTAATACGGAGCTATCATGATGAAGAATGATCATTCTTGCTATTTTCTTTGAGCTTGCTACTTGCATGGACAGAAAGTGCCATGAAATCGTTTACATGAAATTGTGACCAAATATGGACTCCAGCCTACAACAGTGTCCGGAACTGACCATAGCGCTTCCCGCCCCATGTCCCCTTGGCTCTGAGCATGGATGCGTGTGCATACAGAACCCACTGAGACCCACTAAAGACGCATGGCCGTGCCCCCTGCCTGCGGCTGCTCAGCTGCAGTGCTCGCATGACATTCCATGCGTCCACTGCTCACATCTAAGCTTGGTTTTTCTTTTCTCTGTCGTCTCAAGGGGGTTACACCATGGCTGATTGCCAAAAAGAGATAAGGTGCTGAGAATGCATACACACAAACGGTCTTGCAATTTGAGGGAGCTGCAGTCCTTACAGCTTCAAGTTTTGTGGGCTCACGTGGCCCCCTTGGTTTGAAAGGCCAAGTGACGGAGCTGTTTGCTGCTCCCCGGTTTCCCTTGGGCTGCCCTTGGCAGCGAAGACAAGGCAAGAGGAGCTTCCTGCATCCTGTGCTGGCTCACGTGCGACCACATAGGAAGAGGGCTCCCAGACCAGGCATCCAGCGCAGACGACTTTTTTCTTTTGCGTCACCTGAATTCCAGCCTGTTTGGGATAGGTGTTTGATGGCAGGAGCAAAGAGCGCTTCTTTGGAATAGGAGATTCTTACAACAGCAGCCCCTGTTTCTGAGGACAGATGCTGGGCACATGCCTCCAAAGGCCGGTTGCTGGAGAAATAACATGCCTGAGAGGGATGACCCAAGTGACTTCTCCTAAAGAGGGGTTGAGCTTAGTCTGTCTCAGCTGCCCCCTCCTTCCCAGCTCAGACCCCTTCACACATTTCCCTGAACATTTAGAAATGGCAATTTTTTCCTGTCTTTTAAAGCCTTGTTCTGTTCTTTTAATTGTCCCAAAAAATATTAAGAACTGATTTGTTTCCTTTTGTGTCACATTTTGAGGAATCTTTATAGTCCTCCGAGTAACTTGGTACCCAGGAGTCAAGATGACCTTGTTCTCACTTCTCTTTTGTCCTGAATAATTGAAGTGATATAAAAGGAGTCTCTGCTTTCACGTAATGTCACTGTAAAGTATCAAAGTGAAGCCATTTATCAGTGCTTTTTTTCTCTTTATTTTTTCATGTGATAAATGAATGAATATAGTGATTACCAGTTAAGATAAAGTCAAGAATTGTTCACATTTGATAGTATGAATTTATTTCTATTTCTTAGAGCCCTATTCAGGGCTAAAGTTTATCTGTATTTTGACATCTTCTTTTCTTTTATTTTTTACTTTTCTAAATGTTTGACTTGCCCTCTGATCCGCAGACCAAAACCGAGGTCTCAGAAAGCTGTGAAATGGAGTTGCCAGCGAGTATGTTTCAACACTTGCTGCAAAGTTGCTAACAGTGTTAGACTCGGCTTTTCTTTGCACAGTAAAAGTTGGTAGCATGTTTTGAGGTGCCTTTTTCTAAGTGGAAGGGTCACATTCAGACGGACATGTCTGATGAACATTTGTTATCTTTAAGGGAAAACAAGCTCATCCTTTGTTAATACTGATAGCAGTTAAGATACCGATTATAAGATACAGATCATAAGATCTTTACAATCTCTTTCATATCATAGAACCAAATGCTCAATTATACAAAATGTCTTCTGTTTCACTAAGCTGTCAAGGTTGGAAAAGCATTCAGACTATTAAAGCGGTGTAATTGGTACCATTTCTCGTAACATTCCACACACTGAGGTCAACATTTTTTAAACAACAAAGGGTATTTTCTGACCATCTCTTATATGACATGGTTAGGGTAAGGTATTGTTTATTGTCTGAAATAATTCATTATAACTGGTATTAATAAAGGAAACAGTCTCTCCAGGAAAACAAAACGTAAGTTAGTGTCTTGAGAAAAACATCTCGTGGCTAGATTTATTTCTATCTTCTCCTCCAGTCAAAAGCAGTTACAAGAAAGAGAATCAGGGAGGCATTAAGGATCCCTAAAAAATGCACAACTTCAGAAGAGAATATTTCAACATCATAAGAGACACCTTTATGTAACCCCCTCCTAAAATATTTTGCTTTGAGCACCCAACCTTTAGGAATTATTATTTTTATATGTATGTCAATTTTTTTGCTCTATAATTGATTTGACATTGATTTTTTTTTTATTCCATGACTAAAGGAAACTGTAAACTACATTTATTTCCGAGGGGTAAAAAGAGAGAAGATGATACTCCCTATTATCGGTTGGAATAATTGGAATTAATATATCTTCACCATCAGGTTTAATCTTTAACTTTAGGCTATTAAAACATTTTCAGGCTGTTTGTCTTCAAGATAGAGAAACCTCAAATAATTGCCACATGAACTAATGGATTATGTTTGTCAATATGTGTTGGCAGATACCTATTGTTCTTACATATTTCTTTTTTTAATTTATATGAGTGGATAGAGAGTTGGAGAAAATATATAAAAGGCACATTGGAAAAGAGTCAAGGTCAGGTTTTATTTATGAGAAACATCTTTTAAGGATGTCAAATAGGTATGTGCTTTAGCTTTTAAATTTTCTACCAAACCAGAGAGAAAGCACAGGGGGTAAGGGCCCCGCCTTGCCAGAGGCCAACCCCAGTTCGATCCCGGCACTGCACGTGGTCCCCTGAGCACTGCCAGGTGTGACCAGCCCCTCTTCTCCAAATTCTTTTCCATTAATGTTGGTGCTAATGTATATCTTTTCTTTTCCTTTTTGGACCGTGTAATTCTAGATGATTTCATTTCTCTGTTTAATAGCATTCCTAAACACAAGTGTGTGATTTTATTTTTAAATTTCATGAGTTTGCTATAATTACGATTCAGTGACCAGTCTTGTATAATATAAAGCAAAACAAAACAATGTTCCTGCAGATGATGTGTGTTGACTTGGATTGTGGACTCTCTTATTTCATGTTCATTTCCTATAGCATATGCCTGATGACCTCTCCTTTCTGACCTAATTTAGCGTGAGAAAACCAGCATTAGGCAAGTCTGCACATGTGTGTGTCACATAAATATGCCTACATTTTCTTCCAGTTTCATTTTTATTATGAAAAGCAGTCTTGGCAAGTTTTTCTTTCTTAGTTGAGTTTATAAAAAACATGAGATTCTTGAATTTCTACCAAAAAGAGTCTCTTCTTGAATTTGCTTTCTGTGATGGTCTAATTGGGATGGGAAGAACTTAAGCATCTAGTGAACGCTTCTGCTGTGTATGTGCTAATTAAAAGACACTAAATTAGTGTGCACACTAATTTGGAAAAATGGTCAAATCAGACAACATGTCCCAATATCTTGTTTTTTATCACTTAGAAAAAGTGCTTAACTTTCCAAGTTATTTTTAATGTTAGTATTGTGACCTAAAAAGCTAACACTGCTTTATAGCCTTCTTTGCCATTAAATATTTTCTTAATCAGAAATAAGTTATGCTTGCCTGATGAGTGGTGTTTCAATATCATCTAATGAATGATCATAGAATACATGATACTGATATTTGACATAAAAATACTAATTGGAAATTGTTTTTATCTACTTCTTGATATTAAAATTATACTCATATTTAACATCAAAAAAAATTCTTATTTCTACCAAAATAAAAACAGAACCACTGCTACCTTTAGAAAGACAAGTCCATAGCAATCTCACATTATGTGCTCAAAAATAATATGTGATTCGGGATATTAGAATCATTCATTCCCAGTGGAATTAATATTATGATCAATTATGAATGTGCTGAATAATTTAGAATGAGAGAACGTCCAGTCCCTACTTTTCCCCACTTTTGTTAATGTATCTTCATATTGGCTAGATTTATTACATCCCTTGGCAGATACATATTTTCAACTTAAATTTTTCATGGATTTGGTTTTGTTAATCCAAAACTGACACATGTCAATGAACTTTCCAAAGTTTAAATTTTCCAAACTTTCCAAAGTTTAAAGAATTTTAAATGCTTAAAATTCTACATGTTGCCCTGTGATAGATGTTCTTTAGAAAACAGACTTTTCCAAACTTATCTGTTATATTGATTTACTGATAATGTTAAAGGAAGTGCCAACATTTCTCAAAATATATGAATACTCTCACATATCTCAGAAATATTAATAGAGTGAATTCACAAAAGAATGTCTTACATATTATTGACATTTATGTGAATATTCTTTATACTGTTGTAAATGTTTCATGCAACATAATAACATTTAAAAGATGTATGTATCTGATTTTCCTTTAGAAAATATTATATTTTTATTTGTATTTTTTACATTTTAAATTTCATCTCTATGTGCAGCTATTTTTATATCGCCAGGAATCACATAAATACAAAGTAAGAAGAAAAATTCAAAAAAAAATATTTTGACGAGCATTACTACATATTTTTCTTAATATTTGGTTGGTCAGTGTCATGAACTTGATTATTCTACGAATATGCTGTGTCTTATCACTGTAAATATGGCACAAACATGTTTTCTTAGTAGTGTAAATAATTGAAATAATTATCCCTGTTACATTTCTTATTTCAATTTCATTTTAATTTCTCCAACTGACATTGCTGAATTAAAATATGTGTGTGGTTTTTGATTTGTAGTTTGGAGATAACTGTTTTGTATTTGGTTTCTAATTTGCTTTCCATTTGCTTTTTTAACTTGTTTTCAGAGTTCTTAGTGTGTAAGAAGTTGATCTTCAGAATTATTTTTACACTATTTATGACTTATTTTCATAATGTACAAAGTGTGTAATTATTACAGTTATCCAAACAATGGTAATGTATTGTTATAATGTTTTCTTGATGTTCATGAACACTTGGCCTGTTTTCCCTGATTTATGCAGTCCATAAAATTTTTTTTTTCTTTACTTTTCTGCAGTCTTGCAACCCCATCATTTAACTCACTGCGTATCTAACAACCTGGAGGGGTGGGGGGAGTATGTTCATTCAGTAATAAAGTCTCTGACTTAGCTTCCCTTCCAATTTCCACTTCTTATAGAATCCCTCATCTTGGCTAATCAGACTTCCTGACATTCAGTTGCCTCTCCCCTCCGCACATGGAATCCTTGATCATTGTGTAGTTAGGACTCGGGATATTGTCATCACTTAAATGTTTCAAATGACACTGCTGAGGTCAGCAGTTACTGCCAATTCCTATAGAAAGTATCAGACTTTCTGTTGCGTTTCTGACCCGGACCGAAGTTGAACCCAGCTAACCATTGCCACCCTCTTAGACGTTCTTTTCTTTGGTTCCAAGCCCTACCTCCTGCCATTTTTCTTCAATTTGTTACCCGTGATACACCTCAACTACCCCTTACCGTACCCAGTCACTCTCCACATGTACAGGCCTGCCACGTATGGTGTCCACACCCCTTTGCCTTTGGGTTTCACCTGCCATAATGCTTTGGGCATGGCATTCTCCATAGTGAGATGTATCTTGGCATGGCGTCATCCATAGCGAGGCATATGTGTGATGTTTCTCATGACCTCACACTGAGCACAGTGCTGGCATTGAATATAATAAATTGCTTGTGTGATGGTCACAATTCATGCTGTCAAGTTTTCGCTGGCACTGAAAAGACACAGAGTTTGGCATTTAAGCTCTGTGTTGCTAAAGCCAAGTGGTATGTATTGAAATTCCTGTGGAAGAGGGTTTCAGTGTTCTAGTCTGGAAAATGGGAATGATGCATAGCTCATGGTGGGGGACAATGCATATGTTCAGTAACATGTGGGTCAAATGTCAGGAAATCATGAGCTAGAGTTTAGAGCTAAAGTTTACCGACCCTCTTGGTGACAGTACAGGAATTCAAAGGTTCTATTCTATATAAAGAAAGTGAGACATTGGCTCTTAAAAGTGAACTGTTCTTACTTTTAGCGATGACTCCACTTCCATAAGAGCTTGTGTATACATTATTGTAGACAGGGTTATGTACTATTTCTAATAGAAAAGATCTTCTCGTCCCACCAGGCTTCATTGAAGTATAATTGGAAAATGTGTAACTTGGGCAAAAAGATACACATGACAACCCTTTAATGTATGTTCTGTAATCCACAATCTGGAAGGGAAGGAAAAGAGAAAGAGAAAAAGGGAAAGAAATAAAGAACCTGCCATGGGGGTCGGAGTGATAGCCCAGCGGGTAGGGTGTTTGCCTTGCACGCGGCAGGCCTATCCCGGCAGGGGTTTGATCCCCGGCAGCCCATATGGTCCCCCCGGACACCACCAGGAGTAATTCCTGAGTACAGAGTCAGGAGAAACCCCTGAGCATTGCCGGATGTGACCCAAAAAAGCAAAAAAAAAAAAAAAAAAAAACTGCCATGGAGGCGGGTTGGGGGGGAGGGGAGGGAACCGGGGACATTGGTGGTGGGAGATGGGCACTGGTGGTGGGATGGGTGCTGGAACACTGTATGACCAAAACCCAAATATGAACATCTTTGTAATTGTGTATCTCACGGTGGTATAATAAAATACTTAAAAAATGTATAACTTGGGCCAGAGTCATAGTCTAAGGGGAGGACATTTGCCTAGCACACGGCTGAACTGGGTTCGATCCCCGGCATCCCATATGGTCTCCCGACCACCGCCAGGAGTAATTCCTAAACGAAGAGCCAGGAGTAACCCCTGAGCATTGCCAAGTGTAACCAAATTTTTTTTTAAATGTATAACTTTTGGGGCCAGAGCAATAGTACAGTTGTTAGGGTGTTTGCCTTGCATGCAGACGACCCAGGTTTGATATGCAGCATCCGTATGGTCCCCCAAGCACTGCCAGAAGTAATTTCTGATTGCAGCCAGGAGTAACCCTGATCATCATCAGTGTGACCAAAAAAAACCCCAAAAAATAATACAGTATATCTTTTAAGTGTGAAATTTGATGTTTTGATGTGTGAATGCATTGTGAGTTGATAAAAAGTCTCATCATATTCATCAACTTACACAGTGCCATGTGTGTTAAAACTTAAGCCCAACCATTCCCAGAAAATGCCCAGAATACAGCACAGTTCTGTTAATGCTAGTGACCATGATATACAGTAGAGCTTAAGAAATGATTCATTCTGCACAACAGAAACTTTGTGCCTTTAACTAACACCTCCCCTTCTCCTGTGGCCTCAGATACCATCCCTGGAAACTTCCGTCCTACTCTCTGCTTGGGGAATTCAGTGGTGTTTAGATTCCACATGTAAGTGAGATCAAGCAATACTTGTCTCTGGCTTCTTTCACTTTTCACAATGCCCTCCAGGTCCATCCATGTTGTCACAATGGTAAGATTTCCTTCCGCTGTTTTATTTTATTTGGTTTGGAGCTACACCAGCAGTGCTCAGGGCTTACTCCAGGCTCAGAATTCACTCCTGACTGACTCGGGAAACCTCATGGGGGTGCCAGGGATCAAACTCAGGTGAGTCTCATGCAAAGCAAGCAACCTCCTCACTGTGCTATCACCCTGGCCCCTTCCTGCCATTTTTAAGGATGAAGAATATACCATCATATACTTACCCAGCCACCTGTCCACTAGCACTCTGGTCATCTGTGTCCATATCTTGTGAAAAAGCTACAGAGTTTTTTTCTTCTCGTGTCTTGAGTTCCAAATATTGGATGCTACCACTCCCAAGTTTTTCTTGGTGGAAATGGTGAAACCTTGTGAGCATCTCAACTAGAACTCTCTGCAACCCTGTCAGAACATGCAACTTGTATGAGCATGTCTCAGTGACCCCTGCAAACACCATACCTCTAAATGTGAGCCTCAGCTAAAGAGTGCTCACCCCAGGAAGCACATGTGCAAATGTGCAACGAAGAGAATATAGATCTCAGTGTGCAGCACAGCCAGGAAAGCCAACCCTGAAAACTGTGCCAGCAGCACCACTGGGCATGTGTGCCATTTCTGGTCATCTCAACATCTTCAACTATAAAGGGATGGAGAGGAAAGGAAGGAAATTAAAAAAAAACAAAAAGTTTACTCCACTGAAGGAAGATATGAGACTTCAGTAATAAGTGACAAGAAACAGCTGTATTGAACTGAAGCAAAGTACAGTGGACAGGGTACTTGCCCTGAGCACTGCTAATACTGCCTGGGTTCCTACATGCAAAGAATATGCTCAGAATTGGGCTGCCACTCCAGCCCAGGGAGAGCCCACTATCACATGTATGCTCGATGCCAAAGCGATGACTCAGGGGCAAAATGGAGTTGGGAGTTTGTCCAAGCTATGGCTATGACAGGCCACAGCAGGAATGAGTCTTGCTCTACAATCCTAGAATTCTGAAAAGAGGTGACTAGATTCTTAGGAAGTTTTCGGCACACCCAGGACCCTGCAGTCTCCCAGATGTCTGTTCCTGGTCTGGCATGGGTCCATATAGATCTGGCTTGTGGACTCCCCTTCCTCCTCAAGTCCAGAACAAAAAATAAGCAATTATGACACTTGCTAAAAATGTTTTCTGGCCTCTCCATCACACATATCAAATCCCATAGTAAATTGGCTCACTATCTCTTGATGAGTTTTCCATTTCCAAAAAGTGAGCCATAGTTCAATAACCTTTCCTTCCATTAATGCATTTGACAGAGTTGATCTGAGAGCAGGAAGAGGCCAATTATAGTGGCTAAAATCACGAAAACCTCAAGTGTCACTCTGGACCCAGACATCGTATATAAAACTGTGTATAATGTAATAGTAATATATAATATAAATATTGCTTCTGGGTCTTAGGTAATTAGAAAATGCAGCAAGAATCAATCCAGTGTTATAAATGCAGCAGATTCCTATTTCAAAATATATAAGAACAAAACATAGGTATAAAAAATTAAGAACAATTCTTGCATTAATGTTCTTTTTTTTATACCTACTACACTCTCAGTTTATTCAACCAACTACCCTATAATACAAATGAGAGATGTGATACTAATGAGAGATGTGAGTTGATCACGAAAGGGTTGCTTCAGGGGAAAAACAATTATCAAAATAACTGAATGCTTCAAATACACTAGTAAGAATAGTTCTTTTTTTTTTTTTTTTTGGCTTCTTGGGTCACACCCAGCAATGTTCAGAGGTTACTCCTGGTTCTTCACTCAGAAATTACTCCTGTCGGTGCTCAGGGTACTATATGGGATGCCGGGATCGAACCCTGGTTGGTCACATTCAAGGCAAACACCCTACACGCTGTGCTATCGCTCTGGTCCCTAGTAAGAATATTTCATGGTTCAAGCTCACTCCTGAACAACCAATGGGTCATAGAAGAAATCAAACAGGAAATCCAAAGATTTCTGGGAACAAATGAAAATGAAAACACCAACTATAAGAACTTGTGGGACACAGCAAAAGCCGTGTTAAAAGTTTATAGCTCTGCAAGCATTCATCAGGAAAGAAGAAAGGGCCCACATAAATAACCTGACTACACAGCTGAAGACATTAGAAAAGGGACCAACAAAAGGAGCCCAACCCAGGCGGAAAAAAGGAAATAATAAAACTTAGAGAGAAATCAATGAGTTGGAAACTAAAAAAAAAAATCCAAAAGATTAATGAAACCAAGAACTGGTTCTTTGAAAAAATTAAACAAGATTGACAAACCATTGGCAAGACTTGTAAGGACAGGGAAAGAGAGGAACCCAAATAAACAGAATCAGAAATAAAAATGGTGACATCACAACAGAAACCACAGAAATCCAAACGATCATCAGAGATTACTTTGAGAGCCTGTATGCCGTGAAATACGAGAATCTAGAAGAAATGGATAAATTTCTGAAGTCCTATAACCTCCCACGGCTGAAACAAGAAGACCTGCAATACCTGAATAAGCCTATTACCATCGAGGAAATTGAAACAGTAATTAAAAGTCTGCCCAAACACAAAAGCCCAGGTCCAGATGGATTCACTAATGAACTCTAGCAAACCTTTAAGGAGGACCTACTGCCAGTCCTTTTCAAGCTCTTCCAGAAATAGAAGAAACAGAAACACTCCCAAACAGCTTCTATAAGGCACATGTCACCCTGATACCAAAAGCAGGGAGAGACAACACAAAGAAAACTACAGACCAATCTCCCTGATGAGCACGGATGCTAAGATCTTCAATAAAATACTAGCAAACAGAATCCAAAGACTCATCAAGGAGATTGTACATCATGACCAAGTAGGATTCATCCCGGGAATGCAAGGATGGTTCAACATTCGCAAGTCAATCAACATAATACATCATATCAATAAGAGAAAAAATAAAAACATATGATCCTATCAATAGATGCAGAGAAAGCATTTGACAAGATCCAGCACCCGCTCATTATTAAAACCCTCCAGAAAATGGGACTTGACGGGACTTTCCTCAAGATAGTTACAGCCATTTACCAAAAGCCCACAGCAAGCATCATTCTAAATTGGGAAAAATTGAAAGTCTTCCCCCTGAGATCAGGGACAAGACAAGGTTGCCCACTCTTACCTCTTTTATTCAATATAGTACTGGAAGTACTTGACATAGCAATCAGAGAAGAAAAGGACATCAAGGGCATCCAGATAGGCAAGGAAGAGGTCAAGCTATCATTATTCGCAGATGACATGATATTATACCTAGAGAACCCTAAACTCTCGACCAAAAAAACTCTTAGAAACAATGGACACATATAGTAGAGTGGCAGGATACAAAATCAATACCCAAAAGTCAGTGGCTTTCCTATATACAAATAACGAAAGAGAAGAAAGGGATATTAGAGAAACTAGTTCCATTCACTGGTGTGCCACAGAAAATCAAATACCTAGGAATCAACTTAGAAAGTATGTAAAAGGACCTGTACAAAGAAAGCTACAAACACTGCTCAAGAGATAAAAGAGGATAGGAAATGGAAACACATTCCCTGTTCATGGATGGGGAGAATCAACATTGTCCAAAATGGTATTACTCCCAAGGCTCTGCTACAGATTCAATGTGTTCCTATGAGGATACCATGAGCATTCTTCAAAAAAATTGACCAAGCGCTCCCTGAAATTTGTATTGGAACAATAAACCCCAAGGATAGCTAAAAGCAATCATGGAAAAAAGAAGATGGGAGGCATCACCTTTCCCAACTTCAAACTGTACTACAAGGCAGTAGTAATTAAAACTGCATGGTATTGGAATAAAAACAGACCTGTGGACCTGGAATAGAGGTGAGTATCCTGACATCCAACCTCAAACACATGATCATTTAATCTTTGATAAAGGTGCAATGAGTCTAAAAATGGAGTAAGGAAAGCCTCTTCAATAAGTGGTGTTAGGAAAACTGGGCAGCGACATGAAAAAAAATAATTTGGACCTGTGTCACAACACCATGCACAAAAAATCAGATCAAAATGGATTAAAGATCTCAATATCAGACTTGAATCCATAAAAAGTACATTGAAGAAAATATAGGAAAACCACTTCACAACATTGAAGCTAAAGACATCTTCAAGGATGAAACATCACTAACTTAAAAGCAGTAAGTAGAAGAAAGGATAAACTATGGGACTATATGAAACTAAGATTTTGCACTCTTTTATGGAACTAAATGAATGTAGTTGCTTGTCAATCATTTATTAAGTGCAGATCAAAACCGTACTTAGCACATTTAAAGAAACAGAACAGCCTGTTTTGCTTTTGTGTATTTTCTCACTGTGAAACTATGCTGGGTCTTACACATAATAAATAAAAAGTACTTGTTAAAATAACTATATAGGGCCGGGAGCGATAGCCCAGCGGGGTAGGCGGTTGTTTGGCTTGCGCGGCCGGCCTGTACCGCCTGGGTTCGATCCAGGGCAATCCCCATATGGTCCCCGAGCTTTTCGTCAAGAATTCCTGAGTGCAGAGGCCAGGAGAAACCCCTGAGCATTGCTGGGTGTGACCCAAAAAGCAAAATAAATAACTAAATAAATAAAATAAATCCAACTATATATGGTTCCTTTTTAATTGAGAGCGTAAGTACTCAAAATAACCCATAACCTGTAACTCTTAAACTTTGAAAAACACTTCCAATAAATTCTGTGCAAATAATAAATAGCATTACCTATTGTCCAAAAAGTAAAATATGTAATAGATTTACTCTCTTGTGCTTTTTGACAGTTTTTTTTTTTTGCTTTTGTGTTATCATGAGAGCACATGGGAAATAGGAAGCAGCTTTTTATGTTTTGGATGGACTGTGCTGGAAGTTGTAATTTCAATGTCACTATTAAAACCTTAGAGGGGGAAAAATGTTTTAGCTCAAGCCCCCTACCACACCATCAAAGGACTGTTTGAGTTGTTAAAACAGAAAGCATACTGGGAATTCCTTGTGAAAAAAAGGAAGATAAGACGAAAAGTTTTTTGCTTTAAGTAGTACTACATTTTGACCTAATTATAGGAATTAGAACATTATGTGCAGAAAATATTTAGGGGCAGAGGTTTGACTTAGTAGTTAAGTCACTGATGCTTTAATTCAATAATTCAACCTTTTTAGAGTAGTAGGGTACGGGGTTTATTGTCAGGCTTACATTCTCTCTTGACTTTATAAGGCCTGAAGGATGGAATATATGTGATGTTTATAGCAGTGATGTTGCTGAGCCTGAGGCATTGCAACATTGAGGGTTGCTCCCAATTCACAGTGATGGATCCCCTAGCTCTGCCACATACTGCTTTCATCAGCTCTTTGAGAATGTTACTGAATCTTTCCAGAATCTCAGCTTGGAAGCTAGAGATAGTTATAAGACTCATATTCAGTCATGTTGCAGGAATTACTGAGATGTTACCCATACAAAGAACCTGCCAATCAACTTACTTTAGAAATGGTGAAGCAAGATTATTAATTTTGCTTTATTTCTGATAGTAAGAATAGTGGTGCAATAGCAGCAGCAATGTACATGCCAAGGTTGAGGAGTCTAGTAATCCTCATTAGGTTGCCTTTGAGGGCAATAATGTTGGCATGGTGAACAAAATCAGTTATCTCTTTCTTTTTATTTTCATTTGGTATGATAAGGACTTACTAGCTCATCTCTCATCTTTTCCATTTTTTAAAATTAGTTGTCATGGCCACATTTTCTTTCTCAGCACAATTATAATTCCCTAGACTTTCCCCTCTATCTTCCCAACCTTCTGAATAAATCAGCTCTCTAGTGAACAATTGCGATGTCAGCTCTTTCTACCCCTGAGGATTGCAAAAATCTCTAAGGGGAAATGTAGAAAAATTGCACCTATCAAAAAAAAAAAATGCAGAGGCCCCCTGTCTTAATACTCCTTTTTAGATTTGCAATTAAATCTGGCTTTGAGGGAAAGTATATTTCATAAAATTAGAACATTTTTCCCCAGACAGGTCTATGATTCTCTTACCCTTTTCTTAAAGAAAAAAGGACATAGTACAAGTGTGTTGATTGACCAGCAGCTATTTCAGTGACCTCCTCACTTTCCGCCTTCTGATGCTCTAGCTTAAAAGAATGCCATTGAACTCACTTTTTTGATGAACTGACTATATACTTGTTGAACAGAAATTAATTCCATCTAGAATTTGAAAGCTTTTTAACTCTGATACCTCCACATTTATCTGGCTCCATTCCGCATGAGATTCAGCTGCCAGGATATGCTAGAATACTCTTTACAGCTTCTCTCTTTCCCTGGGGCCAGTGATCAGCTTTACCATTTTTCCCCTTCATTTTTTTCTTTTAATTCCCCCAAAAGACTTGCTTTGTCCCCAATAGCCACTTCTAAGAAGTTTCAACTGAAAATATCTTGGCCAAAAAACCTAAAGTGAACTAAACTGTTCCTATAAATAAAACTTCCGTGTTAATAAAGATTATTGTGGGCTTTTTTGAATTTTTATTTTTTAAAAATATAAAAAATTTCCTTCTTAACATTTAATTGTGTTTCATAGGATTAAGAGTAGGGAATCTGCCTTTTTTTCTTTTATGCACCCAGACTTTGTGATTATATTATATCCCATTACAGGATAAAGAGTGGGTAAAAAAAAAGACATTACTAGCACAAATGAAGAAGACAAGAGCAAATTACATGTTAATTTGACCCTGGGCTCTAAAAAAGCTTTGCCTGAAGCATTAATTTGGAGCGTAAGATAAAACAATACTTCCATCATTAATCTAGTTTCCCTTGTATTCTATTTCCCCTGCATGATAGTATAAGAGATGTAAAAATGATAAAGCTAAATTCAAAATGAAACTATTTGATAAATACGATCCATTTAGAAAGTCAGTAGTCCAGAAATTTATATACTTAGTTTCAAAATAATACTTAAGGGAAAAATGTCTTTAAAATTAAGATGATAAAATTTTGCCCGAAAATTGCCAAACATTTTTCTGGTCTACAGCTTGAGCATGTTCCCAAGGGAGAGTTCCTTGGGTTATAAAATAATAATGCATTTTGATCTGAGGCATGAATGGGGAAGTTCTATAAAAAATAATGGATTAATGACTCTTCTTCATGAAGAGGGTACTACAGGCTCTAGACGACCTGTGTCTTTAATTCTTAAGCATTTTGAAGGAGTAAATTGGGACTGAATCAACGGTAGAGACAGGAAAGTATTTGTTGGAGCTTTTGAACTACAAGGGCTCTCCCCTTCCAGGTGAATTATCTTAGCTTTTAGGAGAAGATCCCAATAGGTTTTCAGGATATAAAGAAATGAATTGCAGTAGCATTTAGTTTCTCTTTCATAGCAGGGGGATTCTAGCAAAGTTTTTTTTTATATTTTAATTATTACTATTATTTTAATGATTCATTTTAATACCCATGATTTGGGTTAGTTGGGCCATAATTTTCACAACACAGTTGCTGGAAAGAGTCATTCGTTTAGCACCAATCCCACCACCAGTGTGCGCCCAACCACCACCAGAGACTCCACATCTCCCACCCACCCTCCATTCCCCTCCTGATTCCTGATCAACTAGCTAGCATCAATTATGTTGATCCTACAGTTCATATAAGGAAACAGTAGCGATAAGGTCTTGTTTTTTTTTTTCTAGGCTGATGTGTGGGTGTCTGGTCGTTTTTCTGTTCTTGGATTATTCACTTTTTCTGGGTTTCCAGAAACACAGTGACAAACCCAGACACACTACCCTTATCACTACAGCTACTGACAACACACTTATTTCCCATTTATCTCAAGTGTCTATTTGAACTTTTCCCCTATTTATACACTGGAGATTCCATTCTGTATTGGTTGATGGAATCTAATTTCTCGATCTGATTGATGACCATGGAGCAAACAAAAGCCAGTGGAGATCCTAAAATTTCCATTGTTCCATTTGGAGTCCACTGTATAGGAAATTGGCGAGTTGGTTCCCCCAAAAAACCACACTATTTCGTTCCCACACACTTTGTTTTTAGAAAATGTGATGGGATACCAATTAGATGAATACATAAGTTTTGAGATAACACATGGGAATTCTGTGCCGATGCCATGGGGGTTATGGGACCCCCAACTACAGTCACAGTTAGTTGCAGTTCTGGGTGGGCCTACCAGGCCTTAGTAGAGGTGTCTGAGTTGAGGGAGGGTGCCCCAGCTTCAACTCCCTAAGGAACACTGGTTAATTTCGATCACCGAGTGCATGCTACCTAGGCTTGAACTCGACTATTCTGTCGGGTGTTGGCTCTGCCAGGCCGTGGAGTCTGGACCTTGAAAGTGGTGAAGAAGTTGTGATGCATAAAGTTTTCTGGCCTCTGGGGATCTGACCAGGAAGTAGAGGGGGAGCCCGGCCCTGTCCCCCTTCAGGACCCCCTCACTAGCCTGAAGCACTGAGCTGGAGCCAAAGCAACTCAGTTCTTTTTTTTAATATTTTGCTGTCAGAAAATATTAGCTTTTAAATGTATAGTGATCTCTGTGATCATCGCTGCCTTTTTTATTAAGTATTTAGCAGAAAGTTAACTAATGTGAATATCCCTTAGAATAGTTACTGATATATCCATTACAATATTGTTTCATTTGTTCATAGAAAGAGTAGAACTTTATTCTGACTCTTAAGGTTTATTATAGTCCTTGGATTCCCTCCCAGTGGCGCCAAAGAAGTCAGCATAGCAAATACTATTCAGAAGGTGGCAAAGGGGGAGTCAGGATACAAAAAATCATCGTTCACTTTTTAAAAAGATGGTACAGATGTGAAATCACAAGTAATGTCTAGTTGTACAAACACTAGGAGCGCCATTCACAAGAACTAAAGGAACTGATAATGCATTGGATGGCCCTCAAGGGCCTTGTATTTTAAAAAGTAAACCTTGCTGATCTGCAGAACAATTACATCGCCCTTAAGAAATTTAAGCAAATTAATTGCTAAGGAGTTTAGGAACCTTACCGAAAGAGCAAAGAAATTTGGCTCCATTTGGTCAAAGATAGTAGAACTTGACTGAAAGTCATGCTGATGGAAAGGCTAAAGATGCTTAGTTTACTTTGTCTATTCTGTGTTGAGTTAGTTCCACTTTAAGAAATACAAACATCAGATTCAAAGACCTACTCAGCATCAGAATATCCACCTAGATTTGAAAAGATGATGGGAGATCCATGATCAAAGGTAGTGCAAACGAATTACTTGAACAAGACCACAAACCAATAAATTTTTCCACAGTTTTTTGGGGAGATATAGATAAAAATCTTGTCAAACCAGCTGGGATGCTACCTCAAGACCAGATTAATAGAGCAAAAGCAGTTTGAGCTCAGGTAGGCAGCTCCCAGAAGTGGGAATCACTGCGAACTCATCAGATGGAGCAGGTGGGGCCCTTCCCCTCCATTTTTTCAAGCCTGGTGACCCGCACCATGGGAGCTGCCCTGGGGCAACCAGTCATAGCATGCAGTCTCAAATGCAGCTGGGAAGCTGAAGCTAGGCTCTCCCCAGGCTCAGCTGACCATGGGGGCCCCTAGGAGGACAGATGGGTTTTGGGGTGGGCCCTTCACCTCTGGGGGGTCCCAGAAGCGGCCGGATGAGACTCATCCACCACACTAGCCACCACCTTTTGCTGTTCAGATGCTGACCATGAGGCCCTAAGTCGCATAGCCGCTGCGTGGCCCGAGAGTCCATCAAACTAGTGGAAACAGTTATGTCCTTTAATGTACTTCATTCTACAATGTGTAGGGGTTGGGAGGAGGGAGAGAGAGAGAGAAAGAGGGACATACAGAACCGCCAAGTAGTTGGGGTGTGGAGGAGGGAGGTGGGGACATTGGTGATGGGAGATGGGTTCGGGTAGAGGGATGGGTGTTGGACACTTAGGAACCAGTAAACTCTAACATGAGCGATACCTTTACAGTTGTATGTCTAAAAGGGTGTAATAAATTTTGGGGGAAAAATAAAAAAAAATAAATCTTGTCAGTCTATTTACCCATATTTGTTATCATTGTTAGACATGTAAAAAATTTGCTGAAGAAGCCCAAAGTTAGGAATTAGAAACCCATAGAGTCCCATAGTGAACTTAGTTCTGGAAATGCTGCTCACAGGGAATGGAGAGAGTACTGATTAAGTGAATGGAATAATTGCCAGAGGAAGTTTGAAATGAAGATTTTCAATTTTCTTTAGTAACAAATTTAAAAAAAAACTTGATTTTCTAGAGATGCAGAACAATAACTAGAAAGTATAGCAGGCATATTTTTGGATTACATGAAAAGTCCTGACTTTTAACATCTTTTACATATGTGTGTGCAAAAAATGTGTTATGTTTATATTATATACCTATGCATATTATACATACATATGGCCTAAAGATATTATAGCAAATTTTGATTTTGCTTTTTTAACCCTTGCTCTTTTCAGTGAGCTCTAGACATTCTTCTCGCACATCTTAGTATTTTATATGTGGATGGTAGAACAAAAAATGTTCCAGCAAGAATTCAGTAAGAGATGTTTCGGTTTTACTTCCCAAACGAATTTACCACAAAAGCACAATGTGTGAGATCAGAAGCATTATACTTGGTCAGATATCCTAAATCAGTTGAATGCTCAACAGATTTGCGGACGTACTGCCAGCCTCAGGTACATAAAAGTTGAAAAATATTTTTTCAAATTCATTATGTTAACAGTAGGACTCAGTTGTACATTGTCCTCTTATCATAGCTGTAATGACCCTTCTGTGTGGGTAGGACATGTAAGAACCATGACATAGGGAAAAAGGTCACCAGAAATTAAGAGACCACACAATCCTGTGAGAACCCAGATGCTTTGTAGCATAAAAAGAACTTAGAGAAAAGTAGAGAAAGACGATAAAGTAATATGAATACCAATCCCTTTCTCTGAACTTTGATGTAGAGGGATCAGAGAAGTTTAATTGAGAGGATTTATAGCCTTTGATCCAAATGATGTTCAAGATGTTTAGATAGTACTGGTAGCACTTAACTTGGGTGAGGGATAACCACATGAAGAAGCAAAATTCACGGTTAATCTCATTAGGTAGGAAAAATGTTTAGACTTGAAATTTCAATTTGAATATGTGGAAAAATTCTCTGGAGAACTGCTAGGATTAAAACCAGTTGAGGGGGTTCGAAAGATAGCACAGCAGGGTGGGTGTTTGCCTTGTGCGGGGCCAACTGGGTTTAATTTCCAGCATCCCACACGGTCCCCCAGGCACGCCAGTAGTAATTCCTGTGTAGAGAAGCCAGGAGTAATTACTGAGCATGGTTGGGTGTGACCCAAAAATAGCAAACATATACAAACACACACACACTCACACACACACACACACACACACACACCAATTGAATTGGGGAAGTAAATTCTGCAAATACAGATATAGGAATATGGAGATGAAAAAGAAGAAAAAGAACATAGGAAAGTATCTACACTTTTCCCAGAACTAGAAGGCACTTTCATGTAACATCATTGCCAGAGAGAGAATCAATCTTAATCAAATTAAGGAGATAAGACCTTGGTCACACAACAGAATACATGTAGAACGCCCCGACTATCGGAAATACAGCACCCATAAGTTTTACTGCAAAAATATCCAAAAATTCCCTCCCAACAATCCCCATAGCTTCTCTAAGACATAATTTGGTTTTATCTTGTACTATGAATATCGCATTATGACCATTAGGAGATTGAGACAGAGTTGAACTTATAAAAAGAGATGTGATTAAAATTAATGTATTAGAGTTAAGATCTAGGGACTTTTCCTTTCTAGCATTTTTTTTTGCCACTCCTACCATTTTTCAGAAGACTGGGGTTCAACTTGAACTCTTTCTATACTTATACAAAGTTAAAACTGCTTTTGAGTATATTTAAGGAGGTGAAATTTAAGCTTCAATATTTCATTTAAATTGGAGTGAATTAGGTCAAAGATGACACTGCACTGAGGAGTGGACTAGATGAATGTATCCTTGGTGCAGGAGGACTAGATATAACCTTCATCATGCCCAGAGTTGGATTAGCCACTGATCAACTGAATCTATGTGTCCCAGAGATCAAAACTAAAGTAAAATATGATTAAAAATTCCCTTGACTTGATCACTTGGCATCCTGTTATTCATCAATTTGCTCAAGCGGGCTCCAGCAACATTTCCATTTGACCTTTTCGTGTGCCAGTGTAACCGTACGGCAACTGCTTCCAGGAATACAAAAAGCCTCCCAAACCATTCTCCAGGCTCTTGACGAAAAGAACGAACAACATATTGTAGGTGGGGCGCCCCACGTGATATTTTGACATCCCGCGTGGTATCCAGTCGGTAATGGCTCTAGTCCAGCGGTCGATCTCCAAATTGCATACATGTCCCACCTCATCTGATTTGGGAATAATTAGGCCCAAACAAGATAGCGTCCCCTGAGTCGGGATTACATATTGACTGAGGTCATTAATTCTGGATTCCTTCTCTCACTTGAGTGAGGCACGCTATATTTCAAGCATGTAACTCCTTTTGGATCTCATTTGGGAGAGCGAATAGCATTCTCATCCTGCTTTCATAGGACCTGGAGTCTCTGCTGGCGTATGCCAATGCAAGGACAACAGTGAGTCAAAGAGATGTGCCCAGAGGCGGGTGCTATTTATCCTTTTTATTTATTTCTTCGATGGTCTTGATGACGTTCACTGCCTCCTCTCTTCTTCCACACAGCTTTCCCAATTTCAGGTGGAAAGTTCATCATGTTGATTCTCAACCTAGGTACACATAACTGCTGTATTCAAAATGTTTGTTCCATTGAGAGTGAACGGTGCCTCTGAACTTGGTTTATTTTTTCATGAAGACACCTTAGTTTTTGTTGAGATTCAGCTCTGGACCTTTCATTTCTCGTTGAGGTGCTCAAGGCTAGAATTTGTGCTGCTTGGCCAAGCTGTTTGAGTGTTATAAATGATGTCATCAGCTAAGTGGAGGGTTGTGTAGTTGCCCACCTATCTATCATCACTTCCATACCTTCCATTCTAATTGTTGCATGATGTTCCTCGAAAGGGGTGACACTGAAGGCGTTTCAGAGAAATAGTATCACCATGCCAAACCCTCTTTGACATCAATGATCACTTCCTTGAAAATGGTGAGATCCTGGTGGTAATCCGGAATACAGCTGCACGAAAAATCTGGATATTTGGGTTTGGAAACGCCCTGTTTGGCTAGGACTACTTGACTTCTTCACGTCTCCACAGAATCAAATGCTTTCTTTAAATCAATGAACATGGGGACATCACAACATGAAACCACAGAAATTAAAAGATCATCAGACACTTACTTTTCTATGAGAGCCTGTATGCCACAAAACAAGAGAACCTAGAAGAAAAGGACAAATTCCTGGATTCCTATAGCCTCCCAAGTCTGCAACAAGAAGATTTGGAATACCTCAAAAAACCTATCTCCATCGAGGAGATTGAATCGGTAAAAAAAGTCTGCCTGAAACACAAAAACCCAGGTCCAGATGGATTCACCAGTGAATTCTACAAAATCGTTAAAGAGGACCTACTCCCAATTCTTTTCAAGCTCTTCTGGCAAATTGAAGAAACAGAAAACACTCCCAAACAAGCTTTTTGATGAGGCACATATCACCCTGATACCCAAAGCAGACAGAGATGTCAAAAAAAGGAAAACTACAGACCAATTTCCCTGATGAACACAGATCTAAGATCTTCAACAAAATACTAGCAAATAGAATCCAAAGAGGTCATCAAAAGATTATACACCATGACCAAGTGGGATTCATCCCGGGAATGCAAGGAAGGTTCAACATCCACAAGTGAATCAACATAATACATCATATCAATAAAAAGAAAAATTAAAACCATATGATCATGGTAATAGATAAGAAGGCATTTGACCAAGATTCAACAACCATTCATGATAAAAGCTCTCTGGAAAAATGGGGATTGAAGGAACCTTCCTCAATATAATCCAGGCCATCTACTAAAGCCCACAGCGAGCATCATTTCTCAATGGGGAAAAACTGAAAGCCTTCCCCTTAAGATCAGGGACAAAAGAAAAGGCTGCCCATTCTCATCACTTCTATTCAATATAAGTACTGGAAGTACTTTGCCATAGCAATCTGGAAGAAAAAAAGAAATTAAAAGCATCGGGATAGGAAGGGAAAAATCCAAGGTAATCACTATTTGCAGATGGCATGATATTATACCTGGAAAACCCGAAACTCTCTACCAAGAGGCTCCTAGAAATAATACATTCCTATAGTAGAGTGGCAGGGTACAAAATCAATACCCAAAAGTCAATGGCCTTCCTATATGCAAACAGCAAAAGAAGAAAGGGACATTAAAGAAACTATCCCATTCACAATTGCGCAGAAAATCAAATACCTAGGAATCAGTTTGACAAAGAATGTAAAGGATCTCTACAAAGAAAACTGCAAAACGTTACTTCAGGAAATAAAGAAGACCTGAGGAAATGGAGACACATTCCTGCTCATGGATTGGAAGGATTAACATTATCAAAATGGTAATACTCCTGGAGCTTTATACAGATTCAATGCGGTCCCTATAAAGATACCCATGATGTTCTTCAAAGAAATTGAACAAACACTCCTGAAATTTGTATGGAATAATAAACCCTCACCAATAGCTAAAGCAATCCTTGGGAAAAAAGAAGATGGGAGGTATCACTTTCCCCAACCTCAAGCTCTACTACAGAGCAGTTGTAATTAAGACAGTGTGGTATTGGTATAGAGACAGACCTGTAGACCTATGGAATAGAACTGAATATCCTGAAACACACTCTCAAATATACAACCACTAAATCTTTGATAAAGGAGCAAAAAAATATTATGTGGAGCAAAGAAAGCCTCTTCAACAAATGGTGCTGGGAAAACTGGGCAGCTACATGTAAAAAATGAACTTAGACTCACCTTCTAACGCCATGCACAAAAGTCAGATCAAAATGGATTATAGATCTCAACATCAGACATGAATCTATAAGGTACATCGAAGAAAACATAGGAGAAACGCTCTACGGACATCAAAACTAAAATATCTTTAAGACGACACATGACCAAGCAAATGGAAGCAAAAGATAAACAAATGGGTTTATATAAAATTGAAAAGACTCTGCACTCCAAAAAGAAATGGTGACCAAGATACAAAGACAATCCACCAGAGTGGGAAAGGATATTCACCCAATACCGCTTTTTGACAAGGGGTTAATATCCAGGATATATCAGGCACTGGTAGCACTTCACAAGAAAAAAAGCCAACCCCATCAAAATTTGGGGGAGAAGAAATGAAAAGAAGCTTCCAAAAAGAAGAAATTCGAATGGCCAAAAGGCATATGAAAAGTGCTCTTCATCTTTAATCATCAGGGAGATGCAAATCAAAACAACAATGAGGTACCATCTCACACCACAGAGACTGGCACATACCCAAAACAGCAAGAACAACCGGTGCTGGCGTGGATGTGGGGAAAAAAGGGACTCACGATCCACTGTTGGTGGGAGTGCCGACTGGTCCAGCCCTTTTGGAAAACAATATGGGCATTCCCCCGAAAAACTAGATATTGAGCTCCCATTTGATCCAGCAATAGCACTCCTGGGAATATACCGAGAGACCGAAAAAACACATAGCAGAAACACTATCTGTACTTCTTTATTCATCTCTGTGCTTATTCACTATAGCTCAGAATCTGGAAACAACCTAAATGCCCGAGAACAGAGGAGCGGCTAAAGAAACTGTGGTTCATCTACACTATGGAATACTATGCAGCTGTCAGAAAAGATGAAATTAAGAAATTTACCTGCAAATGGATGGACATGGAGACTATCATGCTGAGTGAAATTAGTCAGAAGGAAAAGGAAAGATATAGAATGACTGCATTCATTAATAGGATATAAATAGGTACCAGTGTTTTACTAAGTGTGGGAAATGGTAATGGCAGATTAAAACTCACCATTGAATACACATAGAGATTTAAGTGATAAACTCTAAATATCTGCAGGGCTAGCCACAATGTGTAAAAAAAGAGGGAGAGAGATGCAGAGACAGAGAGAGAGAAGAGAGAGAGAGAGGAAAATGTACTGGGGTACCTAGTTATTAAGGCAGCCTGGGGGTGGGCGGGAGTGGGTGGGGTACATTGGTGGTGGAAATGGGGCACTGGTGGAGGGATGGGTGCTGGCATACTGTATTACCAAGAACCAAATATGAACACTCTTGGTAATTGTATGTCTCACGGTGGTATAACAATAAATTTAAATTACCTCCAAATTACCTTGAATATTCGACCCACCCCTGTAGTGAGCCCCACAAAGTAATGAGAATATAGTGCCTGCACATGGCAGAGCCTGGCAAGCTGTCTGATGCGTGTTCAATATGCTAAACCCAGTAACAAGAAATGTTTATTTTCCTGACCCGAAAGAGCCCTTAATACGGCAGCAGTAAGAAAGGTGAACAAGCAGTGCCTGATAAAATTTCTCGGCCATCCTAGGCTGCCAAAACGAAGAAGGACTAAAATGACTGTCTGTACTTTCAATGCACCTACGCTGGCATCGGAAGCATATATTGAGGATCTGATGGTGCAAGCGCAAAAGATCAAGTACGACATCATTGGTCTGACTGAGACGAGGGAAGGGTCAGTTGTATCATGCTGTATTTGGACACCAGAGAAGAATTGTTCCTTGGAACATGCGGCGAAAAGAGGCATCGGTGGCATTGGTGTCCTTGGCAACACTAACATGGCCGTCAACATTGATTCATTTGAATGCTAACAAACCGATAGGACGATTACACTTGAAGAGATGTGGCCCCACTGCCAGCAATTTCTATCTTCATTGTCTACGCACCAACATCCACATACAAAGAAGTTGAAATTGAGAAATTCTACATGGAATTGGAGGAGTTCTATAAAAAAGATCACACCTTCTACAAGATCATAGTCGGTGATTTTAATGCCAAGATAGGACCTAGAAGATCGGCTGAAGAACTCCACATCGGGACCCATGGCCTAGAATGGAACAAACAGGGTGAGAGACTATCTGAGTTCATCATGTCCACCAAGACCATTCATGGGAACTCACAGTTCCAGAAGGCTGAAGCTAAACGTTGGACATGGGAATCTCCTGGTGGACAGTTCCACAATGAAATTGACCACATCATCTTCAATCGACGGTTTTGTCTGACCGATGTTGCTGTCGTCCCCAAATTCCAAACAGGATCTGACTACCTTCTCCTTCAGGCAAAATTCTTTTTCACGCAACAGGGAGAAAAGGCTGCAAAGTTTAAGAAGAGAACTCCCAGAACGACCACCAACTGGGAACTTTTTGGCACCATTGCAGCAACATGGGAAGATACCATCATTGACGACATCGATGAAGAATACAACCCGACTGGTTCAGCACCTCCATGATTGTGCGAAGAATGCCGAGAGAGAAAAGACAAAAGGACGCTTGTCTTCAGAAACTCTTGAGCTCTGATTCGCCAACGTGGCAAGGCGCGAGCCTCAGGAGACCAAATGCTAACGATCCAAGCTTGCAAAACGGTGCAGAGAAGCGAAAAAAAAAGAAGACCTCAAAGACAGAAGAGCAGAAATACTGGAAGATGCAGCAGAAGCCGGGAAAAGCCTTCGCACCGCCCGCCTGTCCTTCGCCAACTATAAGACCAAGATGACTGCCCTCCGATGCCCTGATGGATCTATCACATCTTCCAGAAAGGCAATGGAGAAGATTATCCAGGACTTCTACTCAAATCTCTTTGATAGCCACATCCACCTGCCCACATACCAAATTCCACAGGATGGATATGTCATTCCCAACATTCTCCCTTCTGAAATCCGACATGCCATCTCATCGGTAAAGAAGGGAACAGCACCAGGCCCAGACAAAGTCAGACCCGAACACCTGAAGAATCTGCCGTCGGTACTCATCAATACACTAGCTCGGCTCTTCACACGCTACCTGTCCGAATGCAAGGTGCCTCCCAATGGAAAACCAGCAGGACAGTTCTACTGTTCAAGAAGGAGACATTCACGACATCGGCAACTATCGCCCCATCTGCCTGTTGTCCGTCATCTACAAGCTGTTTACACGAGTCATCCTGAACAGGATTGGCAGAACACTAGATGAAGGACAACCATGGCGAGCAAAGCAGGCTTCCGGAAAGGATTCAGCACAATCGACCATATCCACACGGTAACCAAGCTCATTGAGGTTTGTAGGGGGTACAAGATGCCGCTCTGTCTCACGCTCATTGATTTACAGAAAGCCTTTGATTCTGTGGAGACTGAAGCGGTCATCAAGCCCTAGCCAAACAGGGTGTTCAAACTCAATACATCAAGATCCTTCGTGAGCTGTGGCTACGGATTCACCACCAGGATCTCACCATTCTACAAAGAAGTGATCATTGATGTCAAAAGAGGGGTTCGGACAGGGTGGATACCATTTCTACCAAAACTTTCAGCAACTCCTCGAGAACATCATGCGACAATTAGAATGGGAAGGAATGGGAGTGAAGATAGATGGTCGGCACCATACACCTCCGCTTCGCTGATGACATCGTCTCTAATAACACCAAACATTAGCCAAGTGGCACAAATGCTGGCTGACTTTGACCGAGAAATGTGGAAAAGATAGGTTCAGGCTGAATTCTCAAGAACTATGTTCATGAAAATGAACTGAAGTTCCTCCGGCGTCCCTATTCACTCCTCAATGGAAGCAACATCTCTGAACGCAGCAGTTCTATGTACCTGAGGCTCGAGAAAATCAACATGATGAACGACCTAAAACC